>JAPCYS010002639.1:0-58579 GCA_028641055.1 Alopecurus myosuroides
TTGGGCTGGTAACATAGTGAAGTTCTATCTAACAAGTTTGCTTTCAACTTGTAAACTATGACATGACAGTCACTTGCTCTGTACTTGTTGTGCTAGATGAAGTTGTCGATCACAACTGCCACAATGAAGGTAACATGGTTGATGAACATGATGAACAGAACCAGAACGCAAATGGAGCTGAGGGTGATGCCCAGCTTGCTGTGGTTGCTGCCACCGCTGAGCAGAGTCAAAATGACAACCAAACTGATGCAGAAGATGAAGGTATGTTTTTATCTACATCGAAACTACATTGGCGTTGATATATCTAGACTATTTATCTAATAGACACGTGATTAGGAATTGAAAGAAATCCGTGGATTTTAGAATTTCATATTAAGTCCCTTTTCTAATTCACACACTTCTCATTCAGTGCAAAATACCATGCTATGAACAGATGCTTCCACACTTCAATTTTTTACTGTGTCAGCTACTAATCCTAAAAATTTAATGCATGAACTACTAAAAAGAAATTAAATTCTTTATCATGTTTGTTTTTCTTGTGTTAATAATATAACTGATGTTATTAGTTGTCCTTTCATCCTAAAACTTCCTATTGTTTCATCTATGCAGATCTACAACTACTTGGAGAGGAGAGGATCAGGGGAAATAATATGGGAAAAGGTCTTGATAGGATGTCTCGGTCTGCGTGCTAAACTTGCGCTTACCATTGAAGAAGGGAGAACAAGGCCGTATAATCCAATGATTGCTGCAAAGTTTGCCACAGAGTGCAATATCGCAGTCAGAAACCATATGCCAATTTTCAAACACTGGAAGGATTACAAGAACAAACCTCTTCTCTTGAAAGACTACATAGGCAAAGTTGGTGTGAGTATTTGACCTGTCTGCCCAACCCCCCTAATATGTTCTAATGTACCACTCACAATTGATGTCAAGTATTCACAAGCTTCTTTATCATGGTAGGCAAGGTTTCACATGGACACAGATGCTCAGCCTGTTAAAAAGGCTTGTGCCAAAATTCTTAAAAATGCACAACGTCAGCAATGATAGGATCAAACGGAAGTACTTTGATCCTTATCCGTTACATTTGGTGCCCAAAAAGTCTCTCTGAAATCCATGACTGATGAAGAGTGGAATGAACTTGTGGAAGGATGGAAAATCCACGAAAGATGGTAAGATGTTCCTGCACAACCATGTCATTCATGCTCAACTATAATCTTATATGCGCCTTACATTTGTACCATCTTGATGTAGGAAACTTGTGCGAAGAACAAAGCCAACCGAGCTGAAGTCAAATTCCATCATACAACTGGTTCTCGGAGCTATGAAATTGCCTGCGAAAATTTGGTAAGTTCGAATTGTCCATGTAGTTTGCCAACTCTGAATGTTGTATCCTTCATAGACTAAATTGACCGCATCTTTTCAAGTTTAAACTTCCGAGAAGAAAATAGTAAATATTCTCCATGTACCCGTTGTTTTCAGGGGGACAAATACAAAGATGAACCACCTACTGCGTTGGATTTATTTAAAGAGTGCCACTACAGCAAGAAGAAAAAAGGCTACACTTCTACTGTAGAGAACGCAATCGTAAGTCAACTTGTGCAAATTTAGATTCCTTAGACTTTTTGGTCAGCACATGAGTTGTTTGTTTAGCTGTTGAAAGATTACAATGCGGCAACTTAAGAGTATCATTGATGGATTTAGTTGTACTAAAATTACATTTTCCAGCTTGTATTTGAGAACAGGCTGTACGTCCTTGCAGCTTACCTTTAGAACTGCTCTTGATCATATTTATATAGTTCATCCTGAGCCTACAGCTTGTCATGGGTAATCTGTAGATCACATACTGCTCTTATGATTTTGAACACACAAGTTTGTGCATTTGTTTGATCGGAACTTATTTTCCTGACATGTTCATCTTTCTATGCAAAATCAATTTGTTTTTCTAATGTTGTCTACATGCTATTAATTAATTACATACCCTCCTGTATTGTCATGCATGAAGCATTATGTCTCCTCCCCTTTTGAGTCACTTGAGTCTGTCGTTCCATTGCTACTAGGTGACAAGGTCACCTCAGAATTACATGTATAATTTCTTATACATTCTTGACCTCGTTTATCCTAAACATCCGTATCAGCTCGCGTGTGCTGTAATTTGTGTTCGTTATTTGCAGTTTATTCCAACTGAAATTGCTCTAAGTTGTGATTTATGAACATGTTTTTTACTTGAATTGATAGGCTGAAATGGAGACCAAGCTGACTGAACCTGTAGAAGATGGACAACATTCAAAAACTGTCACAAGTTGTTTTCTGAGGTTCTAGCTGAGAAGACTAAAACGAACTCATTTCTTCAGAATGTAGGGATCCAGCCTGCACTGCACGTAGATCCAAGGGTGACCTTGAAGCACAGTTGGCTATGGAGAAGAGGGGATCAGATGAGCTTCGCGAGATTGTAAATACTCAGCGTCAAGAAATAGATCTATTGTCCAAGAAAATGCAGGAAGCAGAAGCGGCAAGGGCCAAAAGGACGAGGAGATGAAGAAGCAAGCCGAGACTAATGCACTCATTAGGCGTCTGATGGCCATGATTCCACAGACTCGTGTTACACGTTAAGCTGATATTGCAAGTTACCTGTTGGTGCACTGGTATTTTGGTGGTACTTGTTTTGCTAGGACTTGCATGTTGATATTTTGGAGCTGTTTGCTCTCGAGATGCATTTTGCTGCTGCATGGTAGACAACGTCCGGTATGATTGTACATTCTTGAAGTTTGACTTGAACCTCTGTAATGTTCACATACCTATGTTATTTCTAGAAATCAACTAATGTTGTTTCTACTCCATCTTCTGCTATGTTGTCGATGGGCCTGGAATTTTGCTGAGACTCCAAAAAACCTAATAGAACATCGGTTTAATTAAAACCTAATGGAACACAGGTTTAATTAAAAAATGACGGGCTTTTGAATAATGGGCTTTAGTAAACGGACTGTGAATAATATAGACCACAATTAAAATGGTCCAAGAAACTTGAAAACGTGGGCTAAATTACACGGAATAAATGGGCCACATAACTAATGGGCCCAACTGGCCCATTTAAGGTCTTGGCTAGTGATGCCAGCATGACATAATGCTGATGTCAGCATGACGTCAGTCCGGACACTTGGGATGCCACGTCAGATGGACACGTGGCGCACAGTCAGATCCGAGCCTTGTCTCTTGTATTGGTCCAGATGGGCCCACCTAAATCCGTGACGGATATAAAACGTCACAATTGGCTCCTACCAATCCATGACGCGATATACACGACGTTCATAAAATTCGTCATGGATAGAAAGCGGTGACGTTCTTGTATTAGTTCGTGACAATTTCAGGATGTCATGGATCACCGGATTTGTTGTAGTGATCCGAGTTTCTGATGATATCCGACATTGGTATTGAACTGACCACTGTTATGGGATGTTCTTGGAAATAGGGTTTCAACTTCCGGCTGGCCATAAAGACCCCAAACACCAACTTTTGCCAATGTGGGTAACGCTGCTTCGCTTCCGATAACACCTCACTGACATAATAAACGGCCTCTGGACCGGGTAACCTTTCCCATCCTCTTTACGTTCACGACAACTACCGCGCTGACGGCCGGGGACCGGACGTATAACATAGGCTCTTTGGGACCGGTGCCGCTAGTACTGGCGCTTCAGACAACTGCTTTTTTAGTGCTTCAAACGCCTCATCTGCCTCCTGATCCCACACGAACTTATCTGATTTCCGCAAAAGCCGGTACAAGGGTATTGCCTTTTCTCCAAGCCTGGATGAACCGACTCAAGGCTGCTACGCAGCCCGTGAGCTTTTGAACATGCTTCAAATTTTCGGTTTCTTCAAACTCTGGATGGCCTTGATTTTGTCCGGGTTTGCCTCGATTCCTCTCGGAGACATAAAGCCGAGTAACTTCCGGCGGAACTCCAAATACACACTTCGTTGGGTTGAGCTTCATCTGATACCTTCTCAAGTTTTTAAACGTCTCCTTTAAATCATCAATGAATGTCTCTGCCTTCCGGGTCTTAATAACCACGTCATCTACGTATGCGTGCACGTTGCGCCCAATTTGATCCTCGAAGCACTTCTGGATACACCGCTGGTAAGTTGCACCCGCGTTTTTCAATCCAAACGTCATGGTTTTAGCAGAAGGCCCCAAAAGGGGTTATGAATGACGTTTTCTCCCAATCTTCCCTCTTGAGTTTAATCTGGTGGTATCCCGAATATGCGTCTAAGAAGCATAGCAAGTCGCTTCCGGCTACCGCGTCTATGATTTGGTCTATTCTTGGCAGCGCGAACGGATCCTTTGGGCAATGCTTGTTGAGGCTCGTGAAATCGATACACATCCTCCATTCATTTGTCTTTTTCATCACAAGAACCGGGTTTGCTAACCAGTCGGGGTGAAATACTTCCATGATGAAGCCTGCGGTTAATAGTCGCGCGATTTCCTCCCCTATAGCTCTTCTCCTTTCCTCATTCATTTTTCTCATACCTTGCTTCACAGGCCTGGCCTTGGGATCCACATGCAAACTGTGCTCTGCCAACTCGGTGGGGATACCCGGCATGTCGCTGGGTGTCCAGGCAAATACATCCGCATTTGAACGGATGAACTCCACTAGAGCCTTTTCTTGCGCATCCTCTAAATTGGACCCTATAGTGAACTGCTTGGTGGGGTCTCCTTCCATAAAATCTACTTTCTTGGTATCTTGAGCCGCCTTAAACTTTACTCTTTCGTCTTCAGCGTCTGGTCTTCTCAATGCTGTTCCATCATCCGGATCCACCTGAGACCGGTAATACTGAAGTTCTTCCTTCCTGCAGGCTTGTTCAGCCATTACTGAATCTCCTCATCGCATTCGGCTGCTATGTCCCGGTTTCCATGGATAGTGATGGTCTGCTTAGGGCCTGGAATCTTTAGCTGCAGATACATAGCACGGCCTAGCCATGAATTTAGCGTAAGCCGGCCTTCCGAACAACGCGTGGTAGGGGCTATGCAACTTGACTACTTCAAACGTGAGCCACTCCACCCGATAGTTATCTACCGATTCTCCAAAGGCTACTTCCAATGCGATTTTTCCTTCGGGGCGTGCTGAATGACCCGGTACGATCCCATGGAACACCGTCGAACTTTTTTGTAGCTGGGACTCCTTGAGGTTCATGCGCAAGAAGGTTTCCCAATATAAGATGTTGATGCTGCTCCCTCGTCCATCAATACCTTTCTCAATTCATAACCATTGACCTGTGGCGAAACCACTAACGCCAAAGTTCCGGGGTGCTCTACTCCTTCTGGATGATCTCTTCTGCTCCACGTTACCTCTTGCTCTGCCCACCTCAAGTATCCCGGAGTGGCCGAGGAGGATAGATTCGCTGTTTGTTTTAACGCCCTTTTGTCCCTGCTGGAAGTCCCTGTAACATGCACATGATATTGTCCTTTCAAATTGAGCGTACGTACCATGCCGATGAAGATACTGATTTGGCCGATTGACACCACGGATCCGGATTCGTAGCGATCCGGCTCCAACTCCACCCGGAACTGTCCACTATCCTTTCTCCTTCATCATTGGAGTAGATCTCGCCGACGACAAAGTTCTCCATGTTCTTCCGAGCTTCTCCCGTGATGTAAACACCTTTGGACGCAGGCCCCACGGTGGGCGCCAACTGTCGTGGGATAATCACGGCAGATGTTACCTGGGGTAACTGATCTTGGGGCAAGTCGACACAGGTATTCGGGAGAGGGTTTAGCTCAAAGGAAGACATGGCGAAAGCGATCTAAAACCGTAGAATAACTCGCCGGATCTCGATATCAATAATGCTGGATACTCGATAACAGGTATTACAACTATGGCTTGAATCCCAGGCTAAGCTTAGGGGTTGGTTTATATAGCACTCATACCCCCTTGGCCTGCCCTACGGAGTGCTCTCTGAGTCCTACTCGAACTACATACAAATCCTAACTTTCCTTACCGTAACCCACAATCCGGGTTACGAACCTTACAAGCCCTGGGCCTTCCAGAAGTTTCTTTGTCTCCAGCCAGATTGGGCCCAGCCGTCGCTTGGGGCCGGATCACCCGGGAATTAGTCTACCGGGTTACTATCCCCTCATCAACGCCGGTAGATATCGTATCTATATATAACTTGTTTTTGCAGGAAGTTGTGAATGGTATGGCTTATGTGCATGTGATGTGTGTAATCCGGAAGGCATGCAAGTCGATGTACAAGTCGGCTACATGGAGCAAGATGGCACGTGACAAGAGTTGGCACGAGTCGACTTGAAAGCTTCGTGGAGATGGAGATCACCATGAAGAGAGCCATACCATTTCACATTATAATTGCTTTATTTGTGTTATTGTTATGTCTCTATTTACCTCTATTTAGATAGTTGGTAGATTTTAATCCCTCAAAGAAGGTCTAGTCGGTCGCCCGCCAGTGCTGCACCATCACAAGTCGGACATTCTTGGTAGTGGGCTCATAAAATTGAGGTGCTACCATTTCTTTCCGGTTAGGTGGGTTTGAGTCGGACTCTTACAAGCAGAAGCACTTGGTAATCTAGACGAGTCCATCACAACGGTTGTGGGGCTCGGGGCGAGGTAGGTTAGGAGCCGGGGCATGTGATGCCACCCAACTAACAGGAGTCATATTGGATACGATTGGCAAGGTGTTGCCTACCTAGATCACTTGACGGCTAGCGGTGATGCTAAAACTCACTAGTCGGCTTTCTTATTTAGGATCTTGAATCACTTAGCAACCATCGGAGGGGTGTTGGTTCTAGTGGGAGCATAAGTATTAAAACGTTTAATATGCCTGCTCTTTTATGAATACATTTCTTAAGTGTTTCTGCATTTTCTGTTGTAGATCAATGGCACCTAGCAACCTTCCTCAGTTGTCCACTTTTGCGTTGAGGTCAATCATAGAGAAAGATAAGCTTAATGGAACTAATTTCACCAACTGGTACCGTAATCTGAGGATAGTCCTCAAGCATGACAAGAAAGAACATGTTCTAGAAACTCCACTTCCAGATGAGCCTGATGACGATGCGACTGTCGCTGTCATGAATGCCTACCGTAAGACTAGAGATGAGTCTACGGAAATCAGCTGTCTTATGCTTGCACACATGGAATCGGACTTGCAGCAGCAGTTCGAGAATGTTGAGGCCTACTATATGATCGAAAGCCTCAAAATTATGTTCCAGGCTCAGGCAAAGACCGAGGGGTATCAAGTCTCTCAAGCTTTGCTGGGTTGTAAGCTGAAACATGGCGATCCACTAAGTCCGCATGTAATTAAGATGATTGGTTACATTCAGTCTCTGGATCGGCTGGGCGTCCCAATTAACAAAGAGTTCGCTACTGATATAATTCTGAACTCTCTTCCTAGTGCGTATGGTTTGTTCGTCTCGAACTACGATATGCATGGTATGGATAAGAGTATCACTGAATTACATGGGATGCTCAAAACGGCAGAGGCTGATATCAAGAAAGGCGCCAGTCAAGTGTTGATAGTGCAGAATAAGGCTAAGTTCAAGAAGAGTTCTTGGACTAAGAAGAAAGGATAAGTCAGGAGTAGCGCACATGGCCCTGTCCAGAGTGCTTCCTCAAAGACTAAGTCATCTCCTAGAGCCGGAGCCAATTGCTTCTATTTCAAGCAGGATGGCCACTGGAAGAGGAACTGCACCAAGTATTTGGCTGACAGAGCCAAGAGTGGAGGTATGACTTCCGACTCAGGTACAATTGTGTGCAATGTTATAGACATTTATCTTGCTGATGCGCCTAATAGTTCTTGGGTATATGATACTGGATCAGTTATTCACATATGCAACTCGTTGCCGGGACTGGTAAGAACTAGGAGCGTGGCAAGAGAGAGGTTGATATTCGGGTCGGCAACAAGGCGAGAGTCGCTGCGTTGGAAGTCGGCACGATGCAACTTCATTTACCATCAGGATTTTTAATGGAGCTAAATAATTGTTATTATGTTCCAGTGCTTAGTCGAAACATTATTTCCGCCTCATGTTTGATGAGACAAGGTTATGAGTCGAATATTCAGAATAATGGTTGTTCTTTATATTTGAAAGATATGTTTCATGGCTTTGCACCCGTTCAGAACGGGTTATTTATTTTGAATCTTGATAGTGAGTCGGTCTATAACATAAATGTTAAAAGGTTGAAACCAAATGATCTGAATATGACTTACTTTTCGCACTGTCGGCTTGGTCATATAAGTTGGAAGCGCATGAAGAAGCTCCATGATGATGGACTTCTAATTTCGTTTGACTTAGAGTCATTCGAGACATGCGAATCATGCCTACTAGGAAAAATGATCAAGACACCTTTTGAAAGGAGTTGTGAAAGGGCGTCCGACTTGTTGGAACTAATACATAGTGATGTATGTGGTCCAATGAGCACGACAGCCAGAGGTGGTTATGAGTACTTCATTACCTTCACTGATGATTTGAGTAGGTATGGATATATCTATTTAATGAAACACAAGTCGGAAGCCTTTGAAAAGTTCAAGGAATTCCAGAGTGAGGTACAAAATCGGCTCGGCAAGAAATAAAGTTTCTACGGTCGGACCGTGGAGGCGAGTACATGAGCCATGAGTTTGATGACCATCTAAGGAGTTGTGGAATAGTTCCTCAACTTACTCCGCCGGGTACACCGCAGAGAAACGGTGTATCGGAACGAAGAAATCGGACCTTGTTGGACATGGTACGATCAATGATGAGTCAAATAGATCTACCTTTATCATTTTGGGGTTATTGTCTAGAAACTGCAGCGTTCACACTAAACAGAGTACCATCAAAGTCAGTAGAGAAGACACCGCATGAGATGTGGACTAGCAAAAGGCCAAGTTTGTCTTTTCTTAAGATTTGGGGTTGTGAAGCATTTGTCAAGCAACTTCAGTCGGACAAGCTCACGCCCAAGTCGGATAAGTGTATTTTCGTGGGGCATCCAAGGGAAACCTTGGGGTACTACTTCTACAACCGGGAAGAGGGCAAAGTGTTTGTCGCTCAGAATGGTGTCTTCCTTGAGAAAGAGTTTCTCAGTCGGGGAGTCAGTGGGAGCACAGTGCAACTCGAAGAAATTCGAGAGAGAAACCGGCTAGGGGCGAGTCGGCGAACGCCTTGGAGGCTGAGCCGGTCGTGGTACCTACACCGGTAACAGCACCTAAACCACAGAGATCTGCCAGATTACAAAATGCTCGTGATGTTTTACTGTTAGACAGTAATGAGCCGGCAACTTATTCGGAAGCGATGGTGGGATCTGATTCCGAGTCATGGCTTGGAGCCATGAGATCCGAGTTAAAATCCATGGATGAAAACCAAGTTTGGAACTTGGTTGATCTGCCTGACGGTGCAAGACCCGTCGAGTGCAAATGGGTCTTTAAGAATAAAATTGATATGGATGGAAATATTTCCGTCTATAAAGCACGACTTGTCGCGAAGGGGTTCCGACAGGTTCAAGGATTTGACTACGACGAGACTTTCTCGCCCGTAGCGATGCTTAAATCAATTCGGATCATGTTAGCCATAGCAGCCTATTTTGACTATGAGATATGGCAGATGGATGTCAAGACGGCTTTCCTTAATGGAAATTTAACTGAGGATGTGTATATGATACAGCCGAAGGTTTTGTCGATCCAGCTAACGCTGACAAAGTATGCAAACTTCAGAAATCCATTTATGGGTTGAAGCAAGCATCTCGGAATTGGAACATTCGCTTTGATTGTCGCACCCTGATTTCTAGGGGATACTCACCGTACGAACTGGATAGCAGATGCTTGGATTATGGGGCATAACTGCTCCCACGTCCCAGCTTCCTGGTAGGCCTGCGCTTATGCGCGACAACACAAGCCCTGCTATTCCATCGTCGATGTAAACTATCCACTAGAGATCAAAGGCACTTCCGTCGACGTACTTCAAACCATACACACATGGTACGTCAACGGCGTTGAACAACTGATATCACAACAGATCTCTACGACACAAAAGATTGAAATAACTTGCAAATAGCTCTCATTAGAGCAGAGATAGCAATTACAATCATTCAGAGGACACATGTCCCAACAATACATCATTACAATACAGCGGAAGCATTCAACATGTCTGAGTACAGACAAGAACCAAATAGGCCTAAGAGGCCGGAAACAAACAGACGGAGCCCATCCACGAAGTCTCGGATCCTGCCCGGGTCCTATCTACTCGTCAGCAGTCTCGTCATACTCCACGTAGTTGCCACCATGTAGATCCTCGAAACGTAGGTCTGCGGAAACCACAGCCCCAAAGGGGTCAGTACATAAACGTACTGGCAAGCAAGACTCACAGTTCACCAAAGTGTAACCCGTCAACACCAAGCACAGATGCCTTGGGTTCAACGGAAGAGAGGGAATATAAAAGATGCTGCAACTGGCTGCGCTAACCAACTACAGAGATTCTACCACTTCCGGCTAACAGAAAAGGAGATAAGATCGAGGATGGTAACCAACTGAAAGATAACTTCAAACAAACCCATCCTGGATCTCGCCCCTTATCCAAAGAAGCAATCCGAGGATAACTCACACAGTTGTATTAAAGGTGAATCAAGTTATTGTGTCATCAACCTATTACTAGTCAAGTTATTAATCATTGGGTGTAACATGTTTGATCATTATGTTTAAATTGTCCTGAGTACTTGTTAGCCAGTACTTTCACCAAGTAATCCATAACCGCGGAAAACACGGCTTCTCGAGAAGATTATCCCTGCAGGGTTGCACCAATTTGGCCGTACACTCATGAATATCCCGCCAGATGGGAGATCACCCACCAAGCGGGGCACTCAACACAACCAACCATTCTTCGCATCAAGCCCAAAGAACCTTGGGCGCACGGCTAATCAAGCCCCGAAGAAAAGGGACCCTCATAGCACTCTAAGACCGTGTCCCCCTATATGCCGACTACAAAAGTTCCACCCTGGCCTGGGCTCGCAAAAACATGCATGCGGCAAATGGAAAACACGAACTAAATGAGGCGATTTGGACGAGATGCGAATCAGGTCAAGTTGAGGGGGGCGCCCATACTCGCTTCCCAAATGCGGGTAGTGCGCTCATCATGGATCAGTAGACAAGACCTTTTCCTATTAGGGTCGACACTAGCAGGCTCCAACCTCTCATGGGCCTCCTGCGGTGCCTTATCATCAAATTTATTATTAATAGTAACATTAGCATGATTGATTGATTAAACATCGAGCCCCCACAACGTAATAAAGATATAACAACTGAAAGTAACGGGTAACGGACTCGAGCAAAACAACCTAAGCATGCTAGTAAGACACTGGCTCAAACAATGGGTTGTAGGAAGGGAGATGAGGCAATATCAGGTTTTAAGGGATTCATGTGATAGGTTCGTAACAGAACAACTACTACTAAGGCTAGCAGAAAAGAACAACGGAAAGTATCGGTAACCAATGTTGAAAGGAACACAGTGGTTCATGTGAGTGATAACTTGCCTGCAAAACCCAGTAGCCTGGTACTGAGCTAAATCCTTAGAAGGGATGTCGTAAGTATCGTCGGTCTCAACGTCGTAGTGTATCCGAGAAGAAGCAAACAAACAAGGCAGAAATATAAACAATCAATACCATGGCATAGTGCACAATCAAATATGATGCATGACAAGTTAATAGATGCATCAAAATAAACTATCTGATATGATAACACAATTTAAATGGACATATATGCAATTTTGAGTTGCATATGAAAGGCCCATGGATTTTGGTTAGATTATTTGTTTTCCAACTAAACAACAGGTGATAGTGGTTTAGTATGATGCATGCAAAAGGAAAAACAGCAAAATAACAACATTAGAATCAAATTAGAATAGGGTGTAGCAATTTAGAATTTTATTATTAATTTAGGGAAATTTTGGGTGCATTAAGGTGACACACAAGTATTTGTTGTTTTCACCCATTTAAAATGTTCAAAACAAATAACAAAGTTGATATTTGAAAAGGTTATCAAATTTTAGTTGGAATACATGTTTCACATTTTGAAATTGGAATTTGGATTATTTAATTATGAATTAAACAATATTAAACACTTTTTAATTGCATTAACAAGATTTAAATGGTTTAGGCAATTTAAATTATTCAAAACAGGAAACAAAAAATTATATTTGAAAAGGTGAGATGAAATGGTATGGAAAACATATTTTATTTGCATTTATTGGATTAAGAATGAATTATTTATTGATTTTAGCAAATTACATTTGAAATTATTCAAAGTTGAATTTTAAATGCATTTGGGAAAACCAAAACAGTGAACAAATAGGTTATTTGGAAAGATTATGAAATTTGGAGCAATAAACATATATAACTTTTATTTATAGGAGTTTTATATTAAAAGTTATTAAAGTTTGTATTTTAGGATTAGTTCTGCCATTTAAAAAAAAAAGATTTGGATTAACACTGTGTGCAAACTTTTGGTACCGCACTGGGTTTACCCCCAGTCACTGCCGTGGCCCTTGCCAGCGTGGCGCTGTGAGTTGGCACCGGGGTGACTGACCCGTGGGCCCAACGTGGTGCGCGTGAGGGGAAAAAAATGGGGCAACAATTGCGCCCCGCGGGACTCGATCCCGCGCGCTAGCGCTTCCGCGCAGAGGGCTGCGACCAGTGCGGCTGGCGTTTGTATCGTGACAGGTAAGGATCTGCTGTCTGGTTAACATTCAGTTAACGAATTAACTGAACTTCTGAATTTTGGTTGCAGGTTCAGGCGTCGGTGCATCTCCGTCAGGCGAGCGAGCGACGACGGCGGACAGGGACTCGCCGGCGTGCGCTGCGCCGGGCGTGGCGTGGGCTCGTGTGCGCGAGTGCTTGTGCAGGAGAAAAGGGAGAGGGAAAGGAGCAGAGGTGGCCTGCTCACCGTGGCGGTTCGACGCAGAAGCAGCAGGCGAACGGAGGCGCTCGGTGGCGCCGTCGACGTCGCGGGGAAGGGACTCCGAGGCCTCTCCGGCCCGGTGGAGGCGACGAGGAGGGAGCTGGGAGGTCCCGGTTTCCATTCCCGCACGCGGGTGGGCCTCCCGCTTCCTCGGCGACCGGCGGTTAGTGAATATTCAGAGGGGTGCGGTGGTCTGACGGCGACGACAGTGGCTCTGACGGTGGTGGTCGTAGGGTTCAGAGGAGGAAGAAAAACAGAGAGGAGAGTGGCGGCGATGGGAAGGAGGGCTAGGGCCTAGGGTTTTGCAAGCAGAGGGTAGGGCTAGCTACTTAAGGAGAGGGGAGCGAGTACGGCACGACATCGAGCGGGTGAGGAAGATCGAGTGGCTCCGAAAGCGTTCGTACAGTCGACGTCACCGTGGGGAAGAAGACAGCGACAGGGGTACTGGGCCAACTCGGGTTAGATGGGCTGGGGTAGGAAAGAAAAAGAATGGGCCATGCCCCTCTCCCTTGAGGTTTTTTTAAATTATTTGTTCTTATTATTTTTTTTTGCATAGAACCAAAAGGAAGAAAGAATAGGTTTAATTAATGGAAAAAAAATTTGGAAAAAATTTGGAGAAGCTCCTTAGTTCAAAATACAACCAGTTGGTACTTTTTATTTTCAAAAAGTTAAAGGTTTGAATGCTTTTTGAAATTTGAACCAATTTTGGGTGAAATGGTTAATATTAGTAATCTTTATTAAAACCAATATTGAACATAGGGTAACCCCTAGGTAAAATAGGCAAATTGAGTTGGTTTGATTTGGTAACAACATGATTTCAAAATGGTTCTGTTTTGGGTGCTTTGATTTGAATTTTTAATTGTGTTTGGAAAATGAATAATTGATTTAAACCCATTATTTTCCCAAGTGATCACTATGGAAAAACATGGAACCAATTGGTTGTTATTATTTGTGATTTTTATTCCAAAAGTTGTAACAGAACAAGTATGAAAACAAAGCAGTTGAATTTGTTTGAGCTTTATTATGAAAACAAAGAATAACAGATGCAAAACAAAAGAAACAAATGCAACAATATGATGACATGATGCAATACTTAGATAAACATGCAACAAACATTCTAAGGGGATGGTTTTCATACTTGGGATGTTACAAAACGCCCCCCCTTGAAGGAATCGCGCCCCGAGATTCCTACTGAGAAAAGAAAAGGTCCGGATACTTCTTGGGAAGATCCTCTTGAGCTATGTCACGTGAAACACATCGTGCACATTGGATGGTTTAACTGGAAGTTGAAAACAATAGGAATTCCTGGCAACTCTTCTGGAAAGATATCAGGGAATTTGGAAACCACCGGAACAATATTAGTAGAGGTATAGGTTTTGTATGGATGGTGTATAGCTGAAAAGAATTTTATTCATTTTGAGAATAGACTATCTGTAATAAGGGTGGAACAAGGTTATTGACATCAATGCAACACCAAGAATAACATTAATGTCAGAATCATCAACATGAGAGTAACGAGGAATATGTGGCCTCCCATTAGAATTGGATTGTTCTTACTTATGTTGGAAGTCAACACTTGAGATTCCGGAGAGTGAACGGTGATTTGATTGCTTAGTGGAATAAGAATTAGGTTGTATGTTGTGGAAAAGATCCTTGACACAAAAGTATGTGATGCTCCGGTATCAAACAACATTTTAGCTGGAATAGAGTTTAGCAGATGAACGGGGAAACTTTGATTAGACGCCGGTAGAAGAATTGAATTGGAAAACAACAACAAGATTTCAACGGACGAAAGGATGTTGAGAAGAACAGGATATCAACATCGGGGAAAACGAGAACAAGATTCCTGAGGTACTACGGAAAACCCATCCGGGCTTCTAAAGGATCAATATCTACTACTTAAGGAATAGAGGATTTGCTTCCGGGGCTTACACGCCTCCGTTCTCAATCCTGAGTAGGCAACATGATAAATCACGTCACAACCACCTCCATTCCTATGGTCTAGTAGGTATAACCATCCTAGAGAAACCAGAATTCGTGAAATCCTAACTTGAAAGTTTAGCTGAGAAGGGAAAAATCAACGTTGCACTTCCTTACCAGAAAAGGGAGGGTGGGTGGGGAAAAGAAGAAAAAGAACAGAATTCCTACTCTCACGTTTCATTTTTCCTATATAGCTACAAATAGTTTCTAGACTCAACTGCGACCAGTAAAAAGGGATCCTACAGGCAGACAGGCTCCGATACCATTTGTCGCACCCTGATTTCTAGGGGATACTCACCGTACGAACTGGATAGCAGATGCTTGGATTATGGGGCATAACTGCTCCACGTCCCAGCTTCCTGGTAGGCCTGCGCTTATGCGCGACAACACAAGCCCTGCTATTCCATCGTCGATGTAAACTATCCACTAGAGATCAAAGGCACTTCCGTCGACGTACTTCAAACCATACACACATGGTACGTCAACGGCGTTGAACAACTGATATCACAACAGATCTCTACGACACAAAAGATTGAAATAACTTGCAAATAGCTCTCATTAGAGCAGAGATAGCAATTACAATCATTCAGAGGACACATGTCCCAACAATACATCATTACAATACAGCGGAAGCATTCAACATGTCTGAGTACAGACAAGAACCAAAATAGGCCTAAGAGGCCGGAAAAACAGACGGAGCCCATCCACGAAGTCTCGGATCCTGCCCGGGTCCGCTATCTACTCGTCAGCAGTCTCGTCATACTCCACGTAGTTGCCACCATGTAGATCCTCGAAACGTAGGTCTGCGGAAACCACAGCCCCAAAGGGGTCAGTACATAAACGTACTGGCAAGCAAGACTCACAGTTCACCAAAGTGTAACCCGTCAACACCAAGCACAGATGCCTTGGGTTCAACGGAAGAGAGGGAATATAAAAGATGCTGCAACTGGCTGCGCTAACCAACTACAGAGATTCTACCACTTCCGGCTAACAGAAAAGGAGATAAGATCGAGGATGGTAACCAACTGAAAGATAACTTCAAACAAACCCATCCTGGATCTCGCCCCTTATCCAAAGAAGCAATCCGAGGATAACTCACACAGTTGTATTAAAGGTGAATCAAGTTATTGTGTCATCAACCTATTACTAGTCAAGTTATTAATCATTGGGTGTAACATGTTTGATCATTTATGTTTAAATTGTCCTGAGTACTTGTTAGCCAGTACTTTCACCAAGTAATCCATAACCGCGGAAAACACGGCTTCTCGAGAAGATTATCCCTGCAGGGTTGCACCAATTTGGCCGTACACTCATGAATATCCCGCCAGATGGGAGATCACCCCACCAAGCGGGGCACTCAACACAACCAACCATTCTTCGCATCAAGCCCAAAGAACCTTGGGCGCACGGCTAATCAAGCCCCGAAGAAAAGGGACCCTCATAGCACTCTAAGACCGTGTCCCCCTATATGCCGACTACAAAAGTTCCACCCTGGCCTGGGCTCGCAAAAACATGCATGCGGCAAATGGAAAACACGAACTAAATGAGGCGATTTGGACGAGATGCGAATCAGGTCAAGTTGAGGGGGGCGCCCATACTCGCTTCCCAAATGCGGGTAGTGCGCTCATCATGGATCAGTAGACAAGACCCTTTTCCTATTAGGGTCGACACTAGCAGGCTCCAAAACCTCTCATGGGCCTCCCGCCGGTGCCTTATCATCAAATTTATTATTAATAGTAACATTAGCATGATTGATTGATTAAACATCGAGCCCCCACAACGTAATAAAGATATAACAACTGAAAGTAACGGGTAACGGACTCGAGCAAAACAACCTAAGCATGCTAGTAAGACACTGGCTCAAACAATGGGTTGTAGGAAGGGAGATGAGGCAATATCAGGTTTTAAGGGATTCATGTGATAGGTTCGTAACAGAACAAACTACTAAGGCTAGCAGAAAAGAACAACAGAAAGTATCGGTAACCAATGTTGAAAGGAACACATGGTTCATGTGAGTGATAACTTGCCTGCAAAACCCAGTAGCCTGGTACTGAGCTAAATCCTTAGAAGGGATGTCGTAAGTATCGTCGGTCTCAACGTCGTAGTGTATCCGAGAAGAAGCAAACAAACAAGGCAGAAATATAAACAATCAATACCATGGCATAGTGCACAATCAAATATGATGCATGACAAGTTAATAGATGCATCAAAATAAACTATCTGATATGATAACACAATTTAAATGGACATATATGCAATTTTGAGTTGCATATGAAAGGCCCATGGATTTTGGTTAGATTATTTGTTTTCCAACTAAACAACAGGTGATAGTGGTTTAGTATGATGCATGCAAAATAACAACATTAGAATCAAATTAGAATAGGGTGTAGCAATTTAGAATTTTATTATTAATTTAGGGAAATTTTGGGTGCATTAAGGTGACACACAAGTATTTGTTGTTTTCACCCATTTAAAATGTTCAAAACAAATAACAAAGTTGATATTTGAAAAGGTTATCAAATTTTAGTTGGAATACATGTTTCACATTTTGAAATTGGAATTTGGATTATTTAATTATGAATTAAACAATATTAAACACTTTTTAATTGCATTAACAAGATTTAAATGGTTTAGGCAATTTAAATTATTCAAAACAGGAAACAAAAATTATATTTGAAAAGGTGAGATGAAATGGTATGGAAAACATATTTTATTTGCATTTATTGGATTAAGAATGAATTATTTATTGATTTTAGCAAATTACATTTGAATTATTCAAAGTTGAATTTTAAATGCATTTGGGAAAACCAAAACAGTGAACAAATAGGTTATTTGGAATGATTATGAAATTTGGAGCAATAAACATATATAACTTTTATTTATAGGAGTTTTATATTAAAAGTTATTAAAGTTTGTATTTTAGGGATTAGTTCTGCCATTTTAAAAAAAAAAGATTTGGATTAACACTGTCGTGCAAACTTTTGGTACCGCACTGGGGTTTACCCCCAGTCACTGCCCAGTGGCCCTTGCCAGCGTGGCGCTGTGAGTTGGCACCGGGGTGACTGACCCGTGGGCCCAACGTGGTGCGCGTGAGGGGAAAAAATGGGGCAACAATTGCGCCCCGCGGGACTCGATCCCGCGCGCTAGCGCTTCCGCGCAGAGGGCTGCGACCCGTGCGGCTGGCGTTTGTATCGTGACAGGTAAGGATCTGCTGTCCGGTTAACATTCAGTTAACGAATTAACTGAACTTCTGAATTTTGGTTGCAGGTTCAGGCGTCGGTGCATCTCCGTCAGGCGAGCGAGCGACGACGGCGGACAGGGACTCGCCGGCGTGCGCTGCGCCGGGCGTGGCGTGGGCTCGTGTGCGCGAGTGCTTGTGCAGGAGAAAAGGGAGAGGGAAAGGAGCAGAGGTGGCCTGCTCACCGTGGCGGTTCGACGCAGAAGCAGCAGGCGAACGGAGGCGCTCGGTGGCGCCGTCGACGTCGCGGGGAAGGGACTCCGAGGCCTCTCCGGCCCGGTGGAGGCGACGAGGAGGGAGCTGGGAGGTCCCGGTTTCCATTCCCGCACGCGGGTGGGCCTCCCGCTTCCTCGGCGACCGGCGGTTAGTGAATATTCAGAGGGGTGCGGTGGTCTGACGGCGACGACAGTGGCTCTGACGGTGGTGGTCGTAGGGTTCAGAGGAGGAAGAAAAACAGAGAGGAGAGTGGCGGCGATGGGAAGGAGGGCTAGGGCCTAGGGTTTTGCAAGCAGAGGGTAGGGCTAGCTACTTAAGGAGAGGGGAGCGAGTACGGCACGACATCGAGCGGGTGAGGAAGATCGAGTGGCTCCGAAAGCGTTCGTACAGTCGACGTCACCGTGGGGAAGAAGACAGCGACAGGGGTACTGGGCCAACTCGGGTTAGATGGGCTGGGTAGGAAAGAAAAAGAATGGGCCATGCCCCTCTCCCTTGAGGTTTTTTTAAATTATTTGTTCTTATTATTTTTTTTGCATAGAACCAAAAGGAAGAAAGAATAGGTTTAATTAATGGAAAAAAAATTTGGAAAAAATTTGGAGAAGCTCCTTAGTTCAAAATACAACCAGTTGGTACTTTTTATTTTCAAAAAGTTAAAGGTTTGAATGCTTTTTGAAATTTGAACCAATTTTGGGTGAAATGGTTAATATTAGTAATCTTTATTAAAACCAATATTGAACATAGGGTAACCCCTAGGTAAAATAGGCAAATTGAGTTGGTTTGATTTGGTAACAACATGATTTCAAAATGGTTCTGTTTTGGGTGCTTTGATTTGAATTTTTAATTGTGTTTGGAAAATGAATAATTGATTTAAACCCATTATTTTCCCAAGTGATCACTATGGAAAAACATGGAACCAATTGGTTGTTATTATTTGTGATTTTTATTCCAAAAGTTGTAACAGAACAAGTATGAAAACAAAGCAGTTGAATTTGTTTGAGCTTTATTATGAAAACAAAGAATAACAGATGCAAAACAAAAGAAACAAATGCAACAATATGATGACATGATGCAATACTTAGATAAACATGCAACAAACATTCTAAGGGGATGGTTTTCATACTTGGGATGTTACATTGATGAGGTAGTCAAATCGTTTGGCTTCATCAAGAGCGATCATGATTCTTGTTTATACAAGAAGTTTAGTGGGAGCAAAATAAATTTTCTAATCTTATATGTGGATGACATATTGCTGATTGGAAATGATGTCATGATGTTGCAAGAAACCAAAGAGTCATTGAAAAGGAGTTTCTCAATGAAGGATTTGGGTGAGGCGACTTACATATTAGAAATCAGGATCTATAGAGATAGATCAAGGCGGCTCATTGGATTGAGTCAGAGTACATATCTGGACAAAGTTTTAAAGAAATTCAAAATGGAAGAGTCCAAGAAGGGATTCTTACCGATGTCCCATGGCATAAAACTTAGCAAGACTCAGTTTCCTTCGACGACTGATGAGCGAAGTCGGATGAGTGTGATCCCGTATGCTTCGGCGATCGGATCCATCATGTATGCCATGATTTGTACTAGGCCATATGTTTCCTATGCTCTAAGTGTTACGAGCAGATACCAGGCTGACCCTGGCAAAGCCCACTGGGCAGCGGTTAAAAACATCCTTAAGTACTTGAGAAGGACTAAGGAAATGTTCCTAGTTTATGGAGGTGATGAGGAATTCAGTGTAAAGGGTTACATGGATGCGAGTTATCTCACCGACTCAGATGATTCTCGTTCGCAATCTGGATACGTGTTCGTAATGAACGGAGGAGCTGTGAGCTGGAAGAGTTCCAAGCAAGATACGGTGTCTGCATCTATAACAGAGGCTGAGTATATTGATGCCTTGGAGGCGGCAAAGGAAGTTGTTTGGATCAGGAACCTCCTGATAGATCTTGGTGTGGTTTAGGGCGCGTCCAATCCATTGGACGTATATTGTGACAACAATGGTGGTATCGCACAAGCCAAGGAACCTAGACAACACCAGAAGAACAAACATATACTCATGCGGTACCACCTCATTCGCCAGTTTGTCGAACAAGGTGATATCAAGTTATGCAAAGTACACACCAATGCAAACATTGCAGATCCGTTGACAAAGGCGCTACCACAGCCTAAGCACGAGGCGCACACGAGAGGTATGGGCATTAGATGCCTAGGCATATGATGCCAGGATGATTGACTCTAGTGCAAGTGGGAGACTGTTGGGAATATGCCCTAGAGGCAATCATGTATGATGTAATTCCCAATGTATTCATAAAGTTATTAAGTTGTCCTTGTTTTGAACATATGATACATGTCATTGAATATGTGATTCGATTGTGGAACTATGTATTCATGTTGTTCATACTAGATTGTCCTTGGTCATTTAGGTTGTGCTGGACACACACCCTAGACTAATGTGAGTGTTGGCTGATGACACGGTTCCACTTGTCATGGGCATGGTGATGCCATTCCAACGTTCACGGACTTGTCTAACGAGTTTAGCAAGTCGGACTGACCCACATTGAGTTGCAATGAGCAAGTCGTCATTTGCATGTCTCAATCAATGTAATCCTTAGACCTGAGGTTGTCACACAATCCGAGTTGTAGATCACCGACTTATGTTCTGTTAAACGCTGCTCTGAGACAAGACAGTTATAAAGGCAGAGTTCGGGTCGAATGAGAAACAAGCTGCGTGATGTGGATAATCAAGATGGGATTTTGCCCCTCCGAATGGAGAGATATTCTCTGGGCCCTCTCGAGTGATATGATTCAGGAAGCATGGCCATGCGCGACTCAGTAAAGTGTTAACTGTGTCTGTTGACTAAGAGTTAGTCTGATGAATCACATATCACGGATCGAGAAGAGAGTCGAACTATTTAAGGGGTGACGATAAATCGCCTATAGTTCGACAAGGTATATCATGAGGCAAAAGGGACTAAGATGAATATCACATTGAAACGTATGTCGTAATGACTCAATGGGACTTGGGAGTCGCCACGTTCTGCTAGGAGCCGCTACCGATTGATCGATTGGGAGTTGGACTCCAATCGTGTCCAAGTCGCCATGAGCCTGCAGGGTCGCACACTTAAGAGCGGGAGCAATTGTATTGGTCGGGTTGGACCCGAACCGGAAATAGACTGATTTGCGAGTCGGACTCACAGAGGGAATGGGCCACAAGTGTTGTGAAGCCCATTACCATTGGCTATATAAAGAGGGGCGTAGGTTGCCCAGCGGGCATGTTAGTCCACTCCCATGCGTTGGGAACCCTAGCCCCACTCAGTCCAGCCGTCGCACCGGACCTAGCAGTCCACCGTCGGAGCTCCCTCGTACGTGTGGATACCGGCAGAGGTGCTGTACATTCAGCACTTCGACGTTCGCGGGATCGGATCGGCTGGATCGGATCGTGGACTGCACTGCCCCGACGCGCTTCATCGATAATCCGCAATTGCGCATCTAGTGGTAATCATCGTGGCCTTCTACCTCGGCTAGATCTTGGAAGTACCAGGTAGAAAAAAGTTTTTGTTTATCTCTATCAAGGCCAAGTTGGTCAAGATGGGGACCCAAATGATCAAGATGATCAAGTGATCCCTCGGCGCAATAATACGGAGATCGAAGCCCGTCGTGTCAAAAGTATAAGAAGATCTTTGAAGCAAATTGATGCCCAAGACAACAAGGTCTTGGAGGATATTCAAGCTAGAAGATCCACAAGAAAGCAATTGGCACACTTTAGTGAGCATCAAGCTCATATCTCTATGGTGGAACCTAAGAAAGTTTTTGAAGATCTTGAGGACCTGAAGCAATGCATGATGAGCTCAATAACTTTGAGCGCAACCAAGTTTGGAGATTGGTTGAGAAGGCCAAAGATTGCCACAATGTTATTGGCACTAAGTGGATTTTCAAGAACAAGCAAGATGAGCATGGCATTGTCATAAGGACCAAGGCTAGATTGGTTTGCTCAAGGTTACACTCAAGTTGAAGGCTTTGACTTTGATGAAACCTATGCACCCGTGGCTCGCCTTGAGTCCATCTGTATCCTCCTTGCTTATGCTTCTTCTCATAATTTAAAATTCCAACAAATGGATGTAAAAAGTGCTTTCTTAAATGGTCCACTAAGGTGGAAGTATATGTGAAGCAACCTCCGGGGTTACAGAATCTCAACTTTCCTAACCATGTCTACAAACTTGACAAAGCTCTCTATGGTCTAAAACAAGCACCTCGTGCTTGGTATGAGCACCTTAGAGAATTGTTGGATGACCGTGGTTTCAAAGTTGGGAAGATCGACCCCACTCTCTTCACCAAGAGAGTAAAGGGAGAGCTTTTCATATGCCAACTCTATGTGGACGATATTATCTTTGGCTCAACTAACCAAGCTTTCAATAAGGAGTTCTCTAAGCTTATGACTGGCAGGTTCGAGATGTCTATGATGGGTGAGCTTAAATTCTTCCTTGGCTTTGAGATCAAGCAATTGGCCCGTGGGACTTTCATTTCTCAAGCCAAGTATACCCAAGACATGATCAAGAGGTTTAACTTCCAAGATGCTAAAATCAAGACATCTCCTATGCTAGTCAAGTGCCACCTATCACGTAAACCGAAGGGTAAAGATGTGGATCAAAAGTTGTATTGTTCTACGATTGGTTTTTTCTCTATCTTTGTGCATCTAGGCCCGATATCGTTTTGAGTGTAGGTGTGTGTGCAAGGTATCAAGCGGCTCCTAAGGATAGCCATTTGGTGGTGGTCCATAGGATCTTTCGTTATTTGGTTCATACCCCAAGATTTGGTTTGTGGTACCCAAAGGGGGCACAATTTTCTCTCAAGGGATACACGGATTCCGATTGGGCGGGTGATCAAGATGATAGGAAGTCTACTTCCGGGGCTTGCCAATTTCTTGGTATGTCCTTGGTGAGTTGATCTTCCAAGAAGCAAAATTCCATATCTCTCTCCACCGCCGAAAGCCGAGTATGTAGCCGCCGCAAGTGCCTGCACTCAATTGCTATGGATGAGGCAAACTCTCAAGGAATATGGAGTTCATTTGGATAATGTGCCTCTTTTGTGTGACAATGAAAGTGCCATCAACATCGCATACAATCCCATGCAACATACAAGAACGAAGCACATTGAGATTCGCCATCATTTCATCCGAGACCATGTGGATGTGGCAAGAGGGGATATTGCACTATCTTATGTGCCCACCAAGGACAATATTGCGGATATTTTCACGAAGCCACTTGATGATGCAAGATTCTTGTTCTTGAGGAATGAGCTAAATGTCATTGATTCTAGGAGTTTGACTTGAAGATCTTGCACACACCCCTATAGATGAAATGTGTTCGAGCATAGGTGTAGGCATGGACATAGGGGGAGTGTTATCCAAACACATTGGGTTCTCCCTCCCCCCATTATGCCCAAAGCAAATAATCATTGCTATCTCTCTTTTTCTAATGTTGAATTGTGAGCTTCAATGTTGAGAATTGGCAATGTACCCAAGATATATCTTCACGGTTGCATACCATGATCTCTTACATGGTGGCTTAGGCCACCAACCTCTTCTCTTGAAGAGTTGGTTCTTGTTTTGGTTTTATAGTGGTGTTTTCGTTGTGTTGGTTTGTGTTTTTGTGTGTTGGTTTGGAAATCACACTCCTTCCTTTTCCTTATTTGATTTTTTGAGTTTGTTTGCAAAAGTTGGAGTGTGTAGTACCATCTCAGCTGGTGTTCTAATCCCAAGCCCAAACAATTCCCCCTAAGACTTCTCTCTCTCTCTGAAATTTGCAATCCTTTTGATCCCTTGGTGAAATGAAATTTTGGCTAGCGGTACTACCGCCAGTTGCAAGCGGTACTACCGCTGTAACTGTCAGTAGTACCCAGCACACGGTACTACCGATAGACTCAAGTGGTACTACCGCTGCAGGAGTTTGTGCCCGGCGCAGACTCGGCAGCGGTACTACCTCTTGGCCCAGGTGGTACCAGTGGGCGGTACTACCGCTGGGCGTGGCGGCACTACCACTGCGGCAAAATCCGTGGGGATAAAAGAGATCTCGAAACGGGGGTTACCCTCATAACCCCCCATTTTCCCTCATCTCCTCCCCACTTCGCATCTCGCCGCCGCCAAGACTTCCGGTCACCAAGGAGGGCTCTCCCCGGCCGTTGAACGCCCCTCTCTCGCTGGAGAATGCTCGGGGACCATCCCCAACTCCCCCTCCACGACGATGAGCTCCGGTACCCTTCCTATCTCTCTCCCTTGAGCAATCTTGAGAGATGATGATTCATAGGGTCTAGAGATCTCCAGTCTAGGGGTAGTTCGGTGTGTTTACGTTGGTAGATGAAATCCTATTAGCACTCTCTAGGTTGTTTGACTCGAGATGGGATTGGTAGTTTCCTTGGGCGCCATGGTTGAATCCGCCAGCAGCAGTACTACCGCTGTCACCAGCGGTACTACCGCTATGGCTGGAAACGCTGGAAGCAGCGGTACTACCGTGACCCCCAAGCGGTACTACCTCTCCCTGGAGCCTGAAAACCCTTAGAGTTCTAGTTTGATTCCCTCTCGAAGATCGTTTTGATTGAAGTTTCGCTTATCTTGTGCTATCCCCCTATTTTCTTTCTTAGGAGCAGGTGCTAGTGGTTCGAAGGGTGGAGGTTGCAAGCGTGCGGCTAAGAGAGGCCGCAAGAACCCCGAGGAAGATGAAGCCCCCGAGGTTATGCCACAGGGAAATTTGACTAGGAGGAAGAAGTCTATCAATATGAAGTCTAAAACAGCTCGTGATAAGTCCCTCACCAATATGTCAGATGAACAGTTCAGTAGGGAAAGGAGGATCAATCCCTACAATCATCCTAGGGAATCTCGAGCCAATGAGTGTTTATGGACACGGTTTCAGGAGAGGATCTTTTATGAGGAGTATCCACTTAACAAGAACAAGGTGGTTACTCAATTCTCTATCAATGTTGCACACATGAGAGCCAAGATGGACTATTTTGGTGAAGCCCTGGAGATGTGTGAAGAACTTGAGCTCCTGGATTTCACTGAGATCAACAAGGATTATGATGAGCATCTCGTGGGCCAGTTTTATGCCATGCTGTACTTTCACACAGATGAGAGGGAGATCACTTGGATGACTAAGGATCAGAAGTTTTTTGCGTCTTGGAGAGTTTGCTACTGTTCTGGGCTTAAAGGACTATGGAGAGACTCCTGATGCTAACTTTCACACCACCTTCTTCAGACTTCCGTATCCGGAGAAGACCATGCCACTCACTGAGCTATATGATCTTTACATTCATGGACGGGCTCTGGATGGACAGTCCAAGCATCTGTTGCCAGTATATGATATTCTCCACAGGATCTTCTGGAACACATTGACTCCTCGAGTGGGAAACTTTGATCAGATCCATGGCTCCCTTGTTGACTTGATGGTTTTCTCTCACAGGAATCATGGTGATGCCCTGAGGCTTGAAATTATGGACATTCTTTGGAATGAGATGTACAATTGCATCATGAGGAGGAGAGTGCCAGTCTTTGCAGCTTTGGTCTATAAGCTCATCTCCACCACTTGGCGCAATGCCAAGCTTGCTGATGCTCTATTGGACAATGATCAGGAGCTGAAAACTCATGCAGTCAAGGATCTCCGTATCAAGAAGCATGCCAGTCCTCTACTTGGTCCGAATGATCTTGGTCCGGACACGGATGGCTCTAGTGACTCTGATTTTGAGATGCAAGGGAGAGCTCACAAGGATGGCTTTCGCAACTGGATGTCTTCTACCTTGAAGAAGATCTTCTGTCGCCAGGTTGACATGGAGGACAAGGCATATCTTGCTCGTGTCCGTAGAAAGAAGGAGCGACAGCTGACACGTGACAGGTTTGCCCATCTGGGGGTGCCTGTTCGTGCTGGGTCTGAGGACAGAATCACAACTTGTAGGGAGTGGAAGTCCAAGCAAGGCAATAAGTGGATTGATCCCGACCTACTAGATGATGCCACTACTTCTCACGAGCCTTGGACTCGTGGTAAAACCATGGAAAAAAATAGCGCGCTATTTCGGCGCTAATAGCACGATATAGCATATCTGGAGGGTCGACGCTAAATTTTAACACTTTTGCTCGCTATTGCGCTATTCACGAAATAGCATGCTATATCACGCTAAAACGGCGTAACGTTATAGCGGTTATAGCGCGCTATTTTTTTTCCAATCTATCGGGCCAAATGCCTTAGTTTTCCAACTTAGGAAGAAGAACAAGTTGCTTCATCTTGTTCGTGGCGATGAGAAACAATCGTGAATATGACATCGCTAGGTTTATAATTCTGAATAAGTAATTTATAATATGTTATTGCCCCGTAGGATGTTGATGTTAGGATCTAACCAACTAAAGAACAATTTTTTTATGTGGTTATACATATATTGTTCTCACATTTTTGGACTATATCATTTATTCTTGTTCAAATCTTTCAACTTTTGAGATATATTTGATAGTTTTTTTCAAAACGCTATTTTGATATAGCACGCTATTATCACGATATAGCGCGCATAGCATCTCGAGGAGGGTGCCGCTATTTCTCATAGCACGCTATTTTTTTCCTTGGGTAAAACTGACGAGGAGGTTGAAGATGTGGACTCGGAGGATGAGCGTCATCTTCGCAGCCCTTCTAGGGCCTCTAGCCCCGATGAGTGACCTCCAGGGACGTTAGCATCGCCTCTTCCCTTTTTGGTGTCTTGATGCCAAAGGGGGAGAGATTTCTATTAGGATCGTTGCATTTGCTTGGGTTTGTGTTTTGTCAAATTTTGTGTCGTTGTCGTGTGCTTGTGTTGAACTATTTGGTGTTAAATTTGTGTGTTTGAACCATTTGATGTTATGGTTTTGGTTTTATGGCTATTATCTTAATTCTTTAAGCAAGCATTCATATTATTATATATATTGTACCCTTGCTAGGTTTGAAAGAGTTAGGGGGAGCACACTTACTAAAACTAAAAGAGAACAAATTTTGCCTCATAAGGAAATTATTCCTTATGTTTCACTCTCTCTTAGTGTGTTGTCATCAATCTCCAAAAAGGTGAAGAGATTTCCAAGACATTGCCACCAAAATTGACTTTGTCCAGCGGTAGTACCGGGCATGGCAGCGATAGTACCGCTCCGCACAGGAAGCGGTAGTACCGCGCCCAGTACTGCCAGCAGTACCGCTCGGAGAGAAATGCTCTCTATTTCGGACAGTACCGAGGCGGTAGTGGCACGGTAGTACCGTTGCACCCAGTTCAGTTTTGAGAAAAACCTTGCTCAGCGGTAGTACGGCTACTGGCTGGCGGTAGTACCGCTCCCTACAGGAAGCGGTAGTACCGCCCCCAGTACCGGCTCTTCTACCGCTGGCTAGGATTTTGCTCTCTGCATCCCACGGTACTAGAGCGGTAGTGGCTCGGTACTACCGCCAGCCACTTCGAATTTATTCCAAGTGGGTGGCCAGCGGTAGTACCGTGGCGCACTCGCGGTAATACCGCTGCTGGAGTAAGCAGTACCGCCTGCGCCCTGCCACTGGGGCTCTCCAGTACCGCGCGGATACACTGGTAGCGGTAGTACCGCTGGCACCAGCAGTAGTACCGCCACGCACGAAAAGGGTCAAAACGGCTAGTTCTGGGATGGGGCTATAAATACCCCATCCCCTTCTTCCCCAAAAGGTAGCTCGTTCCAACATTAAAGTCAAGCATTTATTGAGCCCCCAATCTTAGATCTCTCCCAATCCCTCCACCCAAACTCGTTGATACTTGGAGGATTGAAGGAGAAGACCCGGATCTACATCTTCACCGACTCGTTCTTCATTTCCCCCTCTCTAGCTAGAGGGATCTAGCCTAGGGCTTCCTCTTGTGGAGAACCTAGGCATCTTGTTACTTGTTGGTGATTCAAGAAGATCTGGGAGCCCCCAATTTGGTTGTGGTGTGTGCCCCAAGTTGTTTGTAAAGGACTCGATCCCCGCCTCAAAGGGGTTCAATAGTGGAAGGTGAACTAGGTCTTTGTGGCGGAGTTCATCGGAGAATAGGGTGAGGCCTTTGTGGCTTTGAGTAGGCCTTCGTGGCGAGCTCACACCCTCCAACGAGACGTACTCCCTTAACAAGGAGGAACTTGGGAATACATCGTGTCTTCGTGTGCTTCACTTTGGTTACCTCGTTCCCTCACTCCCTTTACTTATCGTTTGCATTGTGTTTATCATTATCCTTGTCATATAGGTAAATTCACCTTAGTTGCATTATCTAGAGAACTTACCTTTGTGTCAAGCCTAATTCAAAAGAAAAATTAAAATTGGTCGTAGCACCTATTCACCCCCCATCTAGGTGCACATACTTTACTTTCAAAAAGAGTGATCCTCTTAACCATGTTAAGCAAGATAAGTAGCGTAGCTATTCCTTGGTCGAAAGCAGGTGGTTCCGCCTTGTGGAAACCACCGATTATCCTCGGAAGAAGATGAAAGTATAGTCTTTCATCGACTAGCCAACTAATGAATAGAGTAATAATGAAGACTTCCATTATCCCGAAACAAATAAGTAAACTTGACATAAGCAAGCTTAAGCGAAGCGAACTCACTAGTTAGGGAAATGATAGACAAAGCAATCTACTTCAATAGGAAAATGTATGTATCTTCATGGTTGACTTGATAGTTGTACTTCCTTGATTGGAAGTGTTGCTCGATAGCAACAATAGTGTTCGGTCAGTGCATACTATGCCCGAAGGATGGGACCGGATGTGCTAAAGTATGAGTTAGCGGAATCACGGGAAGGCTGTACCGAAGTTAGAGGGAACAGAGCACAATCCCGTGTGGAAAGCAAACCAGTTCGTCCGGCTGAGGGTGTATAAAATATTGTTGTGTCCGAGTAAGGTAGTGAGTTGGGGTTCATTCACCCAATGAACGGAGAGCAATAAGTCAGTTGTTGGCAAAGGGTGCGGCGGGGTCACATCTGTGCCTAGGAAGCCGGATTGGAGCGGTGGTGGGTGGAATTGAACATTGAGGCTGCCGGGTTCGGCGGCTGATTGTGCGATGGGGTATGGCTCTGCGGTTTTAGTTCCTCTGTTGGAGCACTCTTGTCCTATACACTTCTCTATTTTACATATGTGATGTTGGAGATGAGCATTTTCCGCGCCCTAAAAACACCTTTTTGGTTAGGTAAATTTTACCTGAGCATGTTTTTATTATCCTATATTTTATTTCCTATTTTATATGTTCTTATTAAATTAAGAGAAGAATATAATTAACCGGTTATAATTTACGAAACGGAAGAAGCCTGATAATATCATGTAATAGAGTGGCGTATCGAACCTATGAGCACATATGGGGATTTTGTAAATGGAAAGTAAAATTCATAAACATATGTCATAGAAGCCACTCATTTCCACACCAAGAATAATCTAGTCAAACATGGCTGATTGTGTGCGGCGCATCAGCAGGAGGAGTTGGCGCCACATCATCATAATTGTAATTAAGCAGGAGACTTACATGGAGTATGCACAAGATAATTAGGGGATCCCAGAGGAGGAGAATAATCAGCAGAGTTTAATTCTTCCACATGACGCAAAGGGGGGCCAAATCTTCTTGCTAACAGATTGACAATTAGACGCTCAGACTTAGGGAATTTACCGATGAGAATTAGGGAATGGAAGAAACCCGATAGAATACACACAAGAAGATCGGGGCGGTGGATCGTAACCATGACAATATTTGGGGATTTCGTCATTGGAAAGCATAATCATAAACATGTCATAGAAGTTACTCATATCCTGATCAAGAGTAAATATTTTATTGACCATGAAAATTATTAATATCTGCAAATACAATCTGGTCAAACCGACCAGTTATTCGCATGTGTTGGCATATCCAGATCAGTTGCTGACCAAGGGATGTGGCGGCACGCTCTGCTCGTGCCGGAAGTAGTCTCCGGCGTCCACCTTCCGCTTGATCATGGCGAGCCTCTTAAAGTTTCCGACGAAATAGCTCTCACCCCACGCCTTGCCGCTCTCGTAGCTGCTGACGCCGCCGACCACCTCGTTGACGCCGATGTCCAGGTCCCGGTAGTTGGCGTAGGCGGCCCTGGGGTTCTTGCTCACGAACGGCGCCATGAAGTCGTAGAGGCCACTGGCCCAGTTGGGCGTGCTACTGTTTGCGTTCCCGGTAGTTCCGTTCCAGAACTCGACGTACTGGATGTTGTAGAGCACGCCGGCGCGGTGCGGGAACGGCGTGTCGTCGTCGGCGATGCTGGCCATCCTCCCGCCGTGCGGCTCGAGGACGAGCTGACCCTCCGTGGCGCCGTTTAACGGCCAGGTGAAGATCCTCTCCCAGGTGTCCCTGGTGAGGGCCTTCTTGACGTAGTCGGACTTGTTCTTGACGAAGGGGCCCAGGGCCATGTTCCGGTTGAGCAGGAGCGTGCTGTTGGTGGCGTCGCCGAAGTATATGTACGCCACGTACTGCACCCAGCTCATCTCGCGGCAGTCGGCGCTCGTCACGCCGATCTCCGGCAGCCGGTCGCCGAGGGTCTGTATCGCCGCACTGCAGTTGCCGAGGTACAGGGACTGGAAGTTGGCCTGGCCCTTTTGAATGTTCACCCGTACGGAGAGGTCGTCCGGGAGCGCCGGGGCCACCGTCTGCCACTTGGTCACCGCGTCGACGGCGCCCTGGTCCATGCTCTTGGTTACGCTCAAGAACGTGACCCTGGGCGGGACCGGCACCAGCCGCACCTTCCAAGACAGCACGATCCCGAAACTCCCGCCGCTGCCGCCGCGGATGGCCCAGAAGAGGTCGTCCCCCATTGCCTCCTTGTTTGCCAGGAGGTTCCCTTCGGCATCGACGATGGTGGCGTCCAGGATGTTGTCAGCCGACAGGCCGTACTTGCGCATCATCAGGCCCTGGCCGCCTCCGCTGAAGTGGCCACCCACGCCCACGGTCGGGCACACGCCCGCCGGGAAGCCCAGCCCGGGCGCCGCCTTGGCGACGGCGTAGTAGAGCTCCCCCACCGTCGCGCCGGCCTCGACCCACGCCGTGGCCGCCTGCGGGTCGACGTGGACACTTTGAAGTTTCGCGATGTCAACCACCGCGAACACCTCGGGCCGCTGGGACCTGGACGAGAGGCCCTCGCAGTCGTGGCCACCGCTGCGGACGCGGAGGTGCACGCCATGTGCTCGTCCGCAGCGCACCGCGGCCTGCACGTGCGACGCGTTGGTGGGCGTGATGATGCAGAGCGTAGGGTTCGCCGTCGCCGGCGCAACGAACCTGGCGTTCCTGATGGCGGACACGAGGAGCTGGCTGAACGACGGCGAGCCCGGCGTGAGCACCAGCTGGCTGGGGACGTCCGTCGAGAGGCACCGGAGGAAGTCCTCCGACGACGACGCCAGTGACAGGGCGGGCACGTAGAAGCCCAAAAGGCATGTCGCCAGCAGGATTGCTCCGGAAATAGACACCGCCATCTTTTGCAGCTCTGGATCGTACCCTCAGAATGTGCGTATATGTTCTTGTCCTAATTAAAGCTTGATATATAGCATGGTTGCAGGCTTGCAGGTCAACGAAGATTAGCCGCTCCAAGCTCTAGAAATAAGTAGAAAATCTTGGCGATATGGTCATCAACCTCAAATTTGGCTACATGACCTAACTATAGTAAGCAAGTTATGATCAATCATGTGCTATGGAGGAAGGTTTTAATTACCTTAATTTTCTCTCCGTAATAGCGCGCTGAATAATTCCCCATTTATAACTACTCATATCCCAGATCAGATGGCATGGCATCAGATATTCAATCTTCTTCAATTAAGGGACGAAGATATTTAGGCTCTACGGAATTGGGTGATGTTTTGTTTTTTATATTGTTTCAATTTCAATAATTAAATTGATCCGGTGGCTCCGATAGTCTTCTAATACATCGACTTTATATAAGACATCTCTAAAATTCTGCACGACAAGTATTTTTGTTTAGATAAAAACTTGAGATTAATCTCCCATTAGCCGATACAGAAACAAACTGTAGAATTATTGTTTGGTGTAACTAAAACCAACAAGATTATTGTGCCAGAGATGCGGTCAAATCAGGTCCCAAACGAGAGAATCGGAACAGGAACCGAAATGTTCATGTAGCTATTCAAATTCTCCATTCATCTAAATATTTTCGATGTATCCGACGCTATGTCTAATTAGGGAACACCAAACATGATGCATCGTTATGTGTCTGTAAGTAAGCTGTGGCTGCTGCTACACAGAGGTGTGCATCTAATCAAAATTAAATGAGAAAAAGGACTGTATAATCGAGTCCTAATGCTGATAATCAAAGCAAGACCGATTGTAGCGCGGCCGAAAAACAACTTTCCTTGGGTGACGATGCCGACAAGGTCTAGAACAGCAGCGGAGAGGTAGGGCTTGGAGACGAGCAACTCGAACTTGAGAAACGACGCGTGGAGGTCACATCAAGGGGGAGGATGGTCCGTCCTTGGCCGTGCAGTGGGAGATGGGGGTCATTATTAAAACATTGACATAGCTCGATATCAATTCCTTTGACCCCTAGATTAGTTGCCCTTCCTTTCAAGTTCTTGTATCAGGTCAACCTACAAAAGCATCACACGGTTCATACAAAAAAAAAACATCCACAACACCATAAAATAAGTCACTCGGTATTTTTATTTTACTAGAAAACTAGAAATGAGAAACAGAAATATGAAGTATGAAAATGTTCAAAACATTGGCTCAACCAACTGCCACATAGTTCAGTGGGCGCCACAACAAGTATGCTTGCTCTATGCAATGAAGTAATGGGAAATAGAAGAAAAAGGATATGGGAAAAAATCTATACAGTAAGAGCACAGAAACAAAGGAAAGGATAAACCTATTAATGACTAGCAACAGGTGGAAGCCCTGACACGCACACAGTACAAATGTGAGAGTGGACAACCACATGATTACACTAGAGAGTAGGAGACTGAAATATACCTAGTTCATTTCGAGTTTTGGACGCAAGATACAAAGGTTGCCATGGCTCATTGGTGACAAATTATACTTTAATAACTATCTAGTGATGTTCGCTTTCAATAAGCTGCAGGTTTAATGAATTACATTTGCTCAGACACAAAACCACACCTAGGTTGGATGAGGACATGATCATCTACTCCAAACAAGGCACTGATCTATTAAATGTTTTTGCAAAATTCTGATGCAGCGCTCACGAACATGTTGCTTTCAATGTGCAAAGTAGATCTGGTAATTAATAGAATAACTAAAATGGCATATCATAACACACAAAACAAGAACACTTGAAATGGTCCTTGAGCTGAAGGTTTGACCTCTATATGGCAGAGCCCTACTCGAGCAGACAAGGAGCAGCAGTAGCCTTTCGTCGTCACCTAGGTCATGGCAGGAGTGCTCAGACGTCTCTCGCCTGCTGGTCTGGGCAGCGGGGAGGCCCAGGATGGAGGGCGGACGACATGTCGTTGGCGCCGCAAGCATGCCGTTGTGGTCGCCACATGCCGAGGTGCGCCACTAGGTGCAGACATTCAGTCCATCAGCTGCAGCCTTCTTCTGGAAGATAGGAATTTATAGAAACTTGGGATAACCGGTTCCTAGGAGATTCATAGAATAAAAAAACTTGCAGGGAAACCATCTAGCTAGTAGTCCATTAATGACACCTTGAGAAAAGAATCAGTACCACATAGCTAGGAGGCCTTCTCAAATGAAACGTGCATGGAAACAAATAGATCCAACCAAGAAGGCAGCCCACACACATCAACTATAGCAATACATACTGTGATGGGACTAGACGTGCGTAACCTTCCCCACAGCAATACATCGGAATCATGGTGGATGGTGGTACGAACAACACCAATTGATCCGTACTTTTCAACCAGTACAGTTATAAGCATACTCTTGTCGGGAAATAACTGCTTATTAGTACGTACAAGAGGGGAAATATGCGTGGGATCTAAATCAACTCAGCAAGCAATATTTTTGTGAATGCGCATCGATGAGGCAGGAAGGGGAGAAGAGAGAATGGTGCTTACTTTATCTTCCAGGCTAGCTGCGCGGTGAGCAGCGAAGCGGCGGTCGGGGAAGATGTCACGGCCACCGGTGGTAGAGAAGAGCGCCATCGGATGAGGCGTCGCATCAGGAGTCGGAGGCGGCGGCGGCGGCGGCGGCGGCTAGGGTTCGTCGTGGGGGGCGCGAATCGACAGTTCCGTGACATGGAATCGGTGGAGGAGGAGGAGGTGGTGTCGGGGCTGTGGTCGGCAGTGCAAGGGCTCGCCGGAGAAGCCCGGAACCGGCGGCGACGGAGGAGATCGGGGCGCTGTGACTGTGAGGGGAAGGGAGAGGAGGCGACCCAGGCGGAGTGAGGGAGGCGGTGATTTGGGCCTTTGTTTCGGCCCGAATTTTGTTTTTCCCTCCGGAAATTTGTTTTGTGGTCAAAGCATGGGCGCGCAGACCGCCGAGATAGATTTCGTTTGGGACGATCCCGCGGGAGGCCCGATCTCGTCATCTCATTGGCTAAGAAAAAAACTCATAAATCTAGTCTTTTTTTCATTTTTTAGATGACATTACAAAGTGAGATATGCACGCCGAGCATTAGGGTGCTCGAGCCTCGAGGGGGTGGTCGAGAAAGCATTGTGGCCATCTTTGGCTTCACCAAAGGGCGAGGGAGGTAGGACGACACAAGCAATGACGACGCATAGGCCATGTGTGTTGCTCGCCCACTCTCGGGGACGACAACAAAAGGCGAATCAAGACAAATGACCGTGGTGGCGGTTTGGGAGGATGGGTCGACGGGTCTCATCTCAGTTCATTGTGTACGGTCGGGGATGACACGGGTCTTGCCGGGCACCAGATGATGTGGCAACGGATAAAGACATAGCTAAGCAAGTGACTTGTCCGCCATGTTTTCCCCCTTTTTTAATTAGTTTATAACATATTCAAACAAATGTGATGGATGAAAGAATTATTTAAAATAAATTTTCCAAACATTTGTATGCCCACTTTAAAAGTATACATTTGTCTCCTAAATTATATCTTTGCCTCCAAAAATTTACTTTAAAGTTTAACCGGGTCGATCGGGATTGTGTCGATGCTGGAGGCAAGGCCAGAGCATTTGCGTTAGTGAAGGGGCACACAAACGTCGGTGAAGATGCATTGTTCACCTGATATGGTGATGGTCGGTGCGACATGTGGTTGTGGTTTGGGGAGGATAGACGAGCCACGTGAAGTTTTTGAAAAACTACGTGTTTCAGCGGTTTTAATTTCCAACCCTTTTCACGACGGGTGCTCATCTAATTAAGCGTAAAAATGAGACTCTTTCTAACATGCATAAACACTTTCAAGATTTTCATCGGATTTAACATAGCAAATACTTCGAGATTTTCTCGCATGATTTTCATCAATGAGTAGATAGATTGTAAACATAAAATACGACTCTCCCCAAATGATGAATGACTTGGTGATTTTTCGCCCGATTTCGTAACACAACATTTTGAGGTTTTCGTCCAATTTTCATGGCGAGTGTCATCTAAGCAGGTAGGTTGTAATAGTAAAATTCTCACAATATGCATAAATTTCTTGAGATTTCCAATGATCATCTAAATATAGAGTTTGTAACCATAAAATACCGAGTCTCCTAATAAGCATAGAAGACTCGTCTTCGGCACGCCGAGCATGGGAGGTGCTCGCGGGTCGTTGTACGACGAGAAGACCGTACCAAACAAACGGTTTTGTCGTGTTCCTAGATCGTGGTCGCAACCAAAAGTAGTAATAGCTAGCAAATGTTGTTCCATCCAGCCTCTCTCTCAGAGCAAATTAATGTTGATCGATCTGATAGCTGATGAGTTAGATTAAATATGCAAGTACGTAAACGCGACAAGTGGATGCACCAGAGCTAGCTCAACTGGTACGTCGTCTCCCTATATACCATGCATGCGCTCCTTGCTGTGAAGGCCATGCACCTTACGTAGCACTCTAACCACTTCTGCTAGCACGTATTATGTTTGTTTCTTCTTCTTTTTCTAGTGTCAAAACAGACTCAAAACATTTCAATAGATCAAATAAATTCCAGAAATTTCTATGGCATATTTAATAAAGTCATTGAGTCCTTGAATTCTAAAACTAGAATTGATTTTGTTGGGAAATTAAAAATAGGCCATCATGCCTCGCATACAAAAAATTATATCGGGACGGTCAAGCAGGTTCTCGAGCTCTCCCTTCCACCTACGACCGAGTTGGATCCATGGTTGATGCAGCGTACATCACTGGTGGAGGCAAGGACGACACTGTTTGCCACTGTTTGGGGAGGATAGGGTGGCGCAAAAGCAGGGCCTGCTGCAGACGACAGGACACGATCAGTTAGGAAACTAAGGAAAGCGCTAGCTAGTGGGTCGTCGACGACAATGATGGGTTACGGGAGCTATGGGTATTGAAGACGAAGAAGACGAAGAACATGACCGGCTGATTAATAAGACCGGCTTACATACACATGCAGGCCTAGCACTACAAGAACGAGATACCGATGGCGGGCCACCGTTGGCGTATGCATTTATACCGTCGGCATCTCATTGTCGGGTAGGAATTCCGCTCGCCTGCGTATCTCAATACGTCGGCACACACTTTGCGGGACCCACTTGCTGTCAAAACGGGTTCTGTTACACAGAAAATACACCGACGGGGTTGCCGTCGGCCTATAGGGCCGCGTGGCAATGTCATGTGCTTTGGGGGGGCATACACCAACGGGGTTGTCGTCGGCCTATCCCTGTCCGCCTGACAACGTGGCAGCACCCTGTGCGCTGGGGGTCTACGCTGACGGGGCTGCCATCACCTTCTAATTTTTTTACTAACCTAAAACTTATTTTCTAGCTAAACAAGTCTAAAACTAAATCAATTAAAAAAATGGAGTTTGAGCCCTCACCTTTGGCCCGTCTGCTCCGGTAGTGGAGGAGGGTGTCTAAAAAGGGGTAGCAAAGTGGATCTTGTTGCTTTGTTTTGTTAGGGCAGGCCCTAGGAACATACCCAACTATAGATAAGATTCCCTCCGGTTCGTCCAATACGAGACTTTAGCCTATAAGTGTATGTAAACTCTCTAGAGAGAAGTGGATATCGATGAAGAAGGTCACACCCCAAACTGCAATATTTACCATCCAAAATCCATAACACACTAGTACTCACATGGTATGGAACCTCCTAGCGTGTGGTCGGATATAGACGCTCCGGCCCCTCTCCGGTGAAACCCTAGCCCCGTTGGAGAAAACCAGACTTATACATCTATACTGGTAACAGCGTCGAAATGGGGTAGCAAAGTGTAACTAGTTTCTTGGTGTATTTAGTGTAGTCCATAGGAACACACAAAACAAAGTTAGGACACAACTCTTCACTAGATTCCCTCCGGTTCGTCCGATACGGGACTTTCAGGCTATAAGTGCATGTAAACACCCTGGAGAGAAGTGGATGTCGGTGAAGCAGGTCACACCCCGGAGTGCAATCTTTGCCATCCAAAACTCATAACACAGTTGTACACACATGGTATGGCACCCCCTAGTTTGTGGTCGTATCCCGACGCTCCGGAGACCCTCTCCGACGAAACCCTAGCCCCGATGGAGAAAACCGGACTTATACGTCTACACGCGGTAACATCATCGGAAGGGGTTAGCAAAGTGGAACTAGTTGCTTTGTGGTGTTAGGGTAGACCGTAGGAGAACATAAAACAAAGTTAGAACCTAACTCTTGACAAGTTTCCCTCCGGTTCGTCCGATACGGGAGCGTTAGGCTATAAGTGTATGTATACTCCCTAGAGAGAAGTGAATGCCGGTGTAGCAGGTCTCACCCCGGAGTGCAATATTTTTCCATCCAAAACCCACAACACACTTGTACACACATGGTATGGCAACCCCTAGCTTGTCGTGGGACTGAGACGCTCCGGAGACCCTCTGCGCCGAAACCCTAGCCCTGGTTTAGACAAACCATACTTATACGTCTACATCCGGTAACGACGTTGAAAGGGGTTAGAGAAGTGGAACTAACTGCTTAAATCAAAGTTAGAACCCAACTCTTTAGAAGATCCCCCCCTTCGTCCGATACAGGAGCTTCACACATGTTATGAGGACCAAAAACCGTGAAACTCTCGCCGCTACGATACCCGAGGGAATATTATGGAATTCTGGTTCCAAGCTTGTCTTTACATATTTCTATGACGCAATGATGCATAAAAGAAGATAAGGATCTACTGTTCTACCCCCGTTCGATGCCCGTCTAGGGGGTACACGACGCATGCGCACATTATAGTTTTTTTCCAAAGAGGGGCTTCGGATCCTCGGGGTCCGTAAAAATTGAGCTATATATTATATATTTATGTTGTAGATGTATATTATATATGCATGTTTTTTATTTATTTCACATTTATTTTGTAGGGTGAGGTTCCGGATTCGCGCCATTATTTTAAGGGGTGGCAGGATATCGAAATTCGAAGGTACTATCCATTCCAATTTATTTATAAAATAAACCTACATTAAAAATATATAGGGAAATAAATAAATCTAAATATAAGCTAGTTCAATTACTGGAATAAAAATAAAAACAGGATAGGCAAACGACATTTCACTACATACGGACAAAAATATAAGTGTGTTATACTCCGATATAGCCCGGCGCTTGTACTATTAGTAATTTGTGCTATATTTCCTGTTTCATATAACCAAAGGCGCATCAGCGCACGTACAACCCAACCTCGATCGATTGCAGACACGTGTCTCGTACTAGCAACAAGCCAGAGCAAATCCAAGTAGTCGTCCGTTCATCTTCAAAACAATGTAGCTAGTTGTCATGTGGTTTGTCGTCAATCAAAGCTATTTACGAACGATCGGCAACTCAAGAATAGAAAACAAAAACCATAGCTAGGTCAAAAGAAACGTACATGGACATATGCGACATAGGCTTCTACGTACCTCGATATATATAGTATAGTTAGAACGTATTACAAATATGGTAGGCTAGGTAGCTACGGATCCATATATAGTTGAGTGCATGTCAACTTCTCCGATCAAAGACCAAGGTGCCTACATGCATGCGTGCTGCATGGTTTACACGATAAGAGTGCACGAGATCGAGATTTCCATGCATGCTTGTACCGGCTAGCTATGTCGCTTGCACATTAAAATTATGATTTAGATTGCTAATATTGGTAAATAAGTTTGTTGAAAAGAGTAAAATCTAGTACATAACTTTGAATTATGACTATGTTGCATGAACTTTATCCACTTAGGTTGAAAAATCCCACTACGAAGAAGAGAACCAACTTTTGTAACAATTGGCCCCATTTTTAGCTAGTATTGTTACTACACATTATTCTATCATTAACAGGTAAGAAAGTATAAAAAATTCACCACTTTTCGTGGAAAGTAAGCGTATTTCCGCTTCAAGGGCTACAAGATAGAGGGACACATGAAATCACGCTAGAAATTGTCACACACCCTAGATTTATGGCGTGCGGTACTAATATGGTTATATAAGATTAGTGTAAAGAGTAAAATCTAGTACACAATTTTTAATAACACCTCCTTCACAAACAAAATTATCCCATAAAAAATTTCTAGACATGAAGCGGTAAACTCCCACTTCGAAGAGCGAACCAAGTTCTTTAACAACTTGGTCTCTTTTTTTTCCTTTTTTACCATTTTTGAGTTACTATCGTTGACACACCATATTACATTCTTAAGAAAGATAAAGTCACAGAAAGTCACCACTTCAGGTGAAATCTTAGTGTATTTTCGTTCGAGGTTCGTAAAACACGAGGCACATGAAATTTTGCCAGTAACCGTCTGAAACCCTATTTCTTTCGAATGGGGTCCTTATATGGCTATATAAGGTTGGTGGCAATGAGAAAAATATAGTACACAACTTTTAAGCAGCGGCTCATACACAAACAAGACTACATAGTATGAAGTTACAAAACTTAGAGTGGAGAGCTCCCACTTCAAAGAAACCAAGCCAACTTTTCTAATAACTTGAACTATTTTTAAATTGATCTTGTCCATATTACTTATTATATCATTAAACAATAGGAAACCTCCCACTTTGAAGAACCAAACCAACCAGTGTAAAAATTAACCTATTTTTAGTTATTATTATTACTATCTCCCACTATATCATTAACAAACAGGAAATTCACATAAATTCACCACCTTTGTGTAAATTTTTATTGTGTTTCCGCTATATAGGACACGGGATAACTGGAATGACGCCAACAACCATCGGCATGTAGTCCTTATATGGGTATATAAGTTTGGTGGTATTGTGGAAAATATAGTACAAAAAGTTGAAGTGTCAACTCCTAAGGAAATAGACTACCTATTGTTTTTCTAGACTCGGACTAGAAAACTCACACTCCGAAGCAACCGAACCAAATTTATAAAAACTTTCACATTTTAAGCGGGTCTTTCCCTATTATACCATTAACTGAGGGAAAATCACATGAATTCACCACTTCTGATGAAATGTTAGATTATTTCCATTCCATGGCTTGGAATAGGAGAACTCATGAAAGCACGGTAAAAACCGTCGGAATCCCTAAATATTTGGAATGGGGTCCTAATATTGTTATTAGAGGGTGGAGCTAGCCGGCCGCGTCCCCTGTTTCCATGCAAGTAACTTTGAAGTACCATCTCTTTGAAGCATTCACGCGCCCTCTGCCACACGTAGCTGCACCGTCAAGAACCACCGTCGCCGCTTAGGCCGACATCTCTAACTACGAGGAGATGTAGGAGAGAGATACCCCCCTCCATCGTCATCGTGCTAGCTTTTCCAGGCGTGTGTCCACCGTTTCCCTTAATTCGGTGCAAGCCTACATACATGCATGCATGTCGAATTTAATCAAAACCTACATACATGAATTGATGAGCTACACACATGCTCTCTTCGCATTTTTCCGCAAACCGACCTCACATTTTCATCATAGTTTTTTATGGGTCTCTATGGATTGTGCATATTAAGCATAATGATGTTGTAATTTAATTCAAAATAATTGCTATTAGATTTTTTTGGAAAATATATCACTCGTCAATGGTATTGGTTGTATCCGAGATGACCATGCCATCGTTAGCTCCGGCTCGGGATCGACAATGCTTCTACATGAAATAGACCTTTGCATGCACCGATCAGATCCTCCTTTGTTTCAATGGCGTGTGAAGCTCGACTCTAGCAAGAGCGTGGACTAGCCCTGCCGCGAGTCGTCGTCATTTTGCGCTCTTTGGCCGCGCGACTTTGCGTGGAGGATATCATCATCGTCCTTCTCGTGTTGGTGTTGGCGCCCGCCGGTCACAACAATTGTCCAATCGCGTGGAGGATATGCCTCGATACTAACGGGGATGAAACGGTAAGGCTCTTTTGCGGTTTTGGAGGGAACATTACATGTGCTAAATGTTGAAATAATATTAAAAAAAAGTCTATGAGGTTTAATGGCCGACATACGGAATAACGCCGGTTATTGGGCTGAAGCCCACCCATGGGCATCCGCTCTTGGACCAAAACCGCAAGTCGCCATCCCCTTCCTCACTCGCCTCACCGCCGCCGCTCCCCCTCCTCCCTCGCCTCGCCGCTCCACCCACCGCACGTCTAGATCCTCCGCCTCCTTGTTTTGCCCGGTGCAAGCCACGCAACAGCAGCAGCAGTCGAGTCTCAAGCCTGCGCTGTAGATGGGGGACGGGGGACCTCCGACCCGTCCACCTCGAGCTCACCCTTGCCGGAGGAAAAGGTCGCCCCCAACGGTGCTCATCCCTCTGCTGGTGGCCGCCTGTCCGAAGCTGCTCCTGCTGGCGCGCACCCTGGAGCAAAAGACGCTTTCTTCAGGGAAAAAATATCGAGGAGCTGGCGCTGTTCCTCCGGATGCGCCGACGCCGCCACATCAAGGATCTCCTCCGACGGCAATGAACCTGCGTGATTAGAAGCGCATTGGCATCAAGTCAGGTCTGTGTCACGCCCGAATCCCCATCAGTTTTCTTTAGATGTTTACGAGCACGGCCAACTGGAGTGGTCTCCACAAGGTTTAATTAGCAAAGCTCTAGATTTTGATAATATACTAGCTCCTGTTAGCTTTAGTGAGACTGAATGCTCAAAATGTTGGGACTTTGCATTGGGAGATCCTTGGGTAGAGGTAGCCATGGCACTACACTTTGTTTAAATTAGTCCTTAGTTTAGTCCTTGGGTAGCCGTGGTTATTCTTTGCTCCGGCCATCTAGATGATCTACTTGTATGTTGGCTTAGGAAAAGTCGATTCAATAGTATGACCTAGTACTGACTGATTTCTGTGGTGAGTGGCACCATCTTAGGGAAGCCACGGGCTTTAGTGGATTCTTAATCCTAGATTGTTTGAACTGATTGGCTTGCTAGTTCAAAATATGTTGTCGAGGCACACCAACGGCACTCTCTTCTTGTATACGACTATATATGTATATTGCCTTACTGGTTGTGCCAATTTCAAAGATATCGTGATATACAATTAATTCACTCGGCTTAAATAGCGATGTTGTGCATCTTTTGCTTATACTAACCATGTGTATGAAAAGTGTCCTGTATTTTTAACAGAATATGCTTGCATGCTTTCTGTGAACCCGCTAACCTGTCCGTAATCTCATATAGTTGACATTTTATCTTTTCAGCGCGTGCTAGTCGTAAGTAAATAACCTGTAGGAATATGCGCCCCCATGACAAACTTATGCCAAAGCCTGCGCTTCACGTTCAGCATTAAGCATGTGTGTAAGATTGTTGAGTGTGTATACTAATGGCGTGCTCGCTGTGAATGTGAAAGCGCAGTGAGAAAGGTGGAAATCATGGATACCATTGGTAAATGAAGATGCTAATATAGTTTTTGGTGTGGTGCAGCAGGGGATGGGCTGAAGATTGAGTAGTCTAGAGGTGGCCGCGCCTGTCCGGAGCTGGTGTCCACGGTGAACAAGCACGGACTCTGCGGCTGCTGCTCTGGACTTTGCGGCTGCTGCTGCTTTTGCAAGCATCGGGTTGATGATAAGTAGTGTCGGTGCCGGGAGCAAGCACGCCTTAATTGGACGCGCAAGGGTTTGTTCGGACCAAAAAAGGAAGCAATCTCTATTTTCGTCTGTGCCCTAATTAATTAACCTGCTCGTTGACGTTGCTTCCATGCATGTGTATATCATTTTGTATTAGATTTTGGCTTAGGCCTCCCATGATGCTGGTTTTGGCTTTGTTTCGATAAAGAAGAAGAAAAAGTACTCCCTCCGTTCCATATTAATAGGTGGTGAAGTGGACGTATCTAGACATGTTTTATTGCTAGATACATCCACTTCAACACCTATTAATATGGATCGGAGGGAGTAGGTGAAGCTTTGTTTGAGGAGCCCATATATTTTGGTGTGTGTAAAGAGAAGAGGAAGAAAGAGTGAAAGCCTAGGGATAAATTTGGGCACCGTACGTTATTAATTGGGTCGGGCCGAAGAAAAAACGTGACCCGCAGAAGGAGACCAATGTGTGTGCGGCGAGCGCGACTGAGTCGTCCGTCTTTTTTTTGTTTTTTTCAGCGTGTTATGAGCATTCATGCAGTTGACCTTGCATGCATGTAATTATGGGTCACGTATACGTACTTGAGCGCGCGTTGGACCACTCGCTCTACCTCGATCGGCAACTGCAGCCCGGAGGCGCACCCGATTAATTAGCTGTACTAATCGATCCGTTTTTTCCCACGCGCCCCTCCGGGAGTTGAGCTACGTTTCGAGAAGCAACAAGAATGCGACCGGCCGGTTCGCGGAGGTGGTGCAGTACGTGGGGCGTACCTCTACTTGGGCGAGGCCAGCAACAGCTTGCCGCTGGACGCGCTCCTGCTCAACCGGACCATGCCGATCGGGCCATTCGTCAAGAACAAGTCCGACTACGTCAGGAAGGCCCTCACCAAGGACACGTGGAAGAACACCTCGGGCCGCTGGGACGAGAGGCCCTCGCAGTCGTGGCCACCGCTGCGGACGCCATGTGCTCGTCCGCAGCGCACCGCGGCCTGCACGTGCGACGCGTTGGGCGTGATGATGCAGAGCGTAGGGTTCGCCGTCGCCGGTGCAACGAACCTGGCGTTCCTGATGGCGGACACGAGGAGCTGGCTGAACGACGGCGAGCCCGGCGTGAGCACCAGCTGGCTGGGGACGTCCGTCGAGAGGCACCGGAGGAAGTCCTCCGACGACGACGCCAGTGACAGGGCGGGCACGTACAAGCCCAAAAGGCATGTCGCCAGCAGGATTGCTCCGGAAATAGACACCGCCATCTTTTGCAGCTCTGGATCGTACCCTCACAATGTGCGTATATGTTCTTGTCCTAATTAAAGCTTGATATATAGCATGGTTGCAGGCTTGCAGGTCAACGAAGATTAGCCGCTCCAAGCTCTAGAAATAAGTAGAAAAATCTTGGCGATATGGTCATCAACCTCAAATTTGGCTACATGACCTAACTATAGTAAGCAAGTTATGATCAATCATGTGCTATGGAGGAAGGTTTTAATTACCTTAATTTTCTCTCCGTAATAGCTGAATAATTCCCCATTTATAACTACTCGTATCCCAGATCAGATGGCATGGCATCAGATATTCAATCTTCTTCAATTAAGGGACGAAGATATTTAGGCTCTACGTGGAATTGGGTGATGTTTTGTTTTTTATATTGTTTCAATTTCAATAATTAAATTGATCCGGTGGCTCCGATAGTCTTCTAATATCAATATTACAATATACTCTGTATTTGCTTGATAAATTGTGAACATTATGAGACATAAAATTATTTTAAAACGTGCTTGATTAAAGCCCCCAAAAAAGAAATAAAATTGATATCCATTTTCTCATCTGGCTCGTTTGTGACGTTGACACCAAGTGACCATTCAACAATGTTGACTTGTAGTTTCTCTTGTGTTTACACGGCATGGGCGGAGGATTCCAATAAGTCAATTCCGAGGAAAACTTACACACACGTGTAGAAACATAAACACGCCATTATACTCTTTTTCATGTCTCATACACAAACTTGTTAATATTAGATGACCACGTTTTCCTGGTCATGGATAAATGTTTTGTCAACATTAACGTAAGCACTTTATTGTTTCAACAAAGTGGATGGGTAAATCCAAGTAATTGAGATACTACGAGATTTGTTTTGATAAATAGTATCGTTATAAGATGGTTGTTTTGTTTGCTTTCTTAGACCATGAGAATATCCAATGATGTTTAATGTAAGGATCATTTTGGTATAGTCAAACATCACACCATAAACTAGGTGATAAAAAAGGCTATCACTGAATGGTCTCGAAAGAATTCATTTCATTGTGATAGTTGAAGAGTGAGACTTAATCCTCTATTTAATAGAGATACATCCAGGATCCACTCGGTGAAATGGTATCGGTAGATAAGTATGCGTGGACAAAGACATGACACTAGTCATGGGATACTATATCACGGAAACTAGTAAAAGAAATCATACCAGGTATCCAGAATAATGTGATAAGATGATTAAATAGTTTAATCATGATCTTATCATTCTTATCGTCTTGAGGTATTGATTGGTATCACGAAGTAATAGGAACTCACTCAACAACCAACAGGTTCAGCAGTTTTCTTCGTATAACTCGTAGGAATCAATATGGGCGTCCATGGTTCCGATGTTGATTATTGATTTGGGAAATCGGTTTCTCAATCGTTTCTACATGTTATCAAACCTGTAGGGGTCACACACTTGAGTCCTCATAATCATTTGTTCACACTGGATGGTCCGGAGAAAGAGCAGGTATAATCCGGATGATCCGGCGTGATAGAATTCATATTCAGAGAGATTACAGGGGACATGAGATGTCGAGAATATGTTTCTTACATCATTAGATAAGGTCGATGTTTTTATCTATAAGTGTCATAGGGTTCCGGAAGAGTTTCGAAAAAAAACCGAGAAGGGGAAAAGTGCCGGAGGTGGGGCAGATTTCCTCCTATGGCCCAACCCAATTTTTGAGGCCTCCATCCCCCGGGATTTTTCCATGATTTAATAAATACTAGAAAGGAAAGAGGAGGGATTGGACTCCATCTAGGAGTCCAATCTGAGTTGCTCTATTAGGGGAAGTGCCGTCACCTCCTCCTTGGTGCGGCCTCCCTCTAGGATTGGGAGTAGGACTCCTTCTCTTCAAGGAAACTCCCTCTCTCCTCCAACTACTAAAAGGACCCCAAACTCTTGAGGCAAAACACACAATTGGCTCTCAAGCCTCTCGCTAGTTGATTAGATGGTGTAATTAGGGTTTCTAATTATATCTTCTCTAATTGAATTAGAGATTCTTCTAATTGGGTTTTGAGTTGTCCTCTCCCGATTAGATCTAGATCTAATCTCTCTTTCTCTCTCTTTTTCCCATGTGTTGGGGTCTCTCCATCTTAATTGTAAACATGTAGTGATTAGCTCCGGACGGCAAAGCGCTGCAGGATTTTGACGGGTGTACGTGTGCGAGCTCTCAGAGGGTAACACGTGATACAACCACTCTGCTGGATCCAGAAGGCATGGTACGGGGAGACGAAGACTGCCCTAACGCTAGGCTTAGTCGTGCGACTCGTCATCAGGCATCACCGACATTATCATCGACACACGTTCCACGCTCCGTGTTGGTAACGATCAGCTCTAACCTCGCACGTGACTCGATAGTAAATCATGTCTGCTACGTAGGTCGGAAAATTTTAAATTCTGCTACATACACCAATACTTTTCTCCTTTCTTCTAACAATTCCAGACAAAGTAGGAGAACCATAGATCCAACAAAGGAGCGACTCCTAACTAATCTTCGCGGAGAGTTTTGAAGTTACTCACATGAAGATACGAGTTGGGGCCGATGTCGTGGTAGCGGAGCCCGAAGTGGTGCATCAATTTGCAAAAGAAAGGAGACCCCAGAGGGGTGAACCCATGCTTTGACGGCCTCGGTAAATACCACTATCTCGCCGTCTTTGAGATATGTCCGGTCTCATCCTCGGGAGATCTCCATCCACATATAGCCTTGGGAGGAAGATGTCCTAGATTCTCCGCTTCATCAGGGTGTTCGTCCCTTACCCAGGAATGATCCCCGTTGTAGGAGATCGCCTTCTTGAGTTTAGGCGCCATGGACGCAAACATTGGGAGTAGATATTGGGAAGGAGAAGTGGCGGCGCGGTGAGATAAACAAAGGAAGAAAACGTAGACAGGAAAAAAGAAGATAAGGTTGTATAACCACGTACACCAAGGAAGACCCACTATAGTCTATTAAGAAAATAAAGAGAATATGCCTGAGAGGCAATAATAAAGTGGTTATTATTTTATTCCTTGTTTATGATAAATGTTTATTTCTCATGCTAGAATTATATTAACCGAAAACGTTGATACATGTGTGATTAATAAACAAACAAACGTTCCTAGTGAAGGCTCTCTTTTAACTAGCTCGTTGATTAACATATGATCACGGTTTCCTGATCATAGACATTGGATGTTTTTAATAATAGGGTCATGTCATTAGGAGAATGACGTGATGAACTTAGACCATAACTAAGTATAACAATACGATTAAGTCATTTAGTTTTGTTGTTATGTATAACATTCGGAGTAACATTGTTCCTTAGACCATTAGATCATGTTAATCACTAATACCGAAAGAATACTTTGATGACATCAAACGTCACACACGTAACAGGGTGATTTTAAAGGTGGCGTTAGGTATTCGGAAAGTGTTAGTTGAAGCTTATGGATCAAGAGTGGGATTTGTCCATACAATATGACAGAGAGATATACTCAGGGCCCTCTCGGTGATATCACATCAACACCGCTTGCAAGCACGTGATATGATCACAAGGATGTTATATCACGGGAACGAGAAAAGTGTACTCGTCGGGTAACGAGATCGAACAAGGTATGGTTGATACCGATGATCAGATCTCGGGCAAGTAAAATATCGCGAGACAAAGGGAAATCGTTACGACGTTGAAAGATTCACACGATCACGAGAGTCGTCGTTGAATATATAGGAATCATCACGGATCTCCAAATCCCGTTGTTGATTATTGATCAGAGAGGAGTCTCGATCATGTCTATATTATTCACAAACCGTAGGGTGACACACTTAAGGTTCGATGAAGCGTTTGGGAGGATACGGAATACAAAAGAATGTTTTGGGCAGCTCCGAAATTGTTTCGGGGGAAATTGAAATAGTTCAAGGGGTTTTTCATCGAATTGTTGTTAATGGAATTAACAAATGATTCGAGGTGCTGCATGCAAATGTTTGTTAATAAAATTAACAAATAAAAATGTTTTATTTAATTATTAAAGAAAAACCTTTGGATTTTCTAAGTGGAAAATTAAGGGAGCATGAGTGGGTGTGAGTGGAGCTTCCACTCACATGAAGAGGGGAAAAGGTGGGGGCACACCATGGCTGGTCGCACTCCCCTTGGGCTGCCTCCCCCTCCCCTATAAAAGGTGGGTGAGAGCTCCCCCTCCTTCACACACTTGCCCACCTCCCTTTCTCTCCACCCGCTGCTCCATTCCATGGTCTCCGGCTTGGCGAAGGCCTGACCGTGGGATTCTACACCACCACCACGCCGTCGTGCTGCTGGAGTTCCGGGGATCCTCTACTTCCGCTACCCTGTTGGATCGAGGGAACGGAGGTCTTCATCGAGCTGAACGTGTGACCGATGACGGAGGCATCACCGGATTACGGTGCACATCTTCTCACTCGGGATCGGCGTGACTACGACTACGCCAACAACGAGATTTGATCTCGTAACACTTTGAGTTTTCGAGGGTATGTTATCTCAAGACTCTCTTTCTCCGCGTTACCTTTCATCTCCTAGATTAGATCTTGGCCCTTCGGGTTTATCGCGCGTAGGATTTTTTTTGTTTTTCTATGCAACATACCCTTCAGTGGTATCAGAGCCGGATCTATGCGTAGATGATTTGTACGGGTAGAACACATAGGAGTATGTGGGCGTTGATGATCATGTTTTTGCCTCTTTAAGTATTTTATGATCTTAGTGGCATAGTAGGATGAAGCTGCCCTAGAATAACTTTACGTGTACTATGTACGCGAGAATTGTCTCACTTGTTACTGAGGGGTGTCCGTTTCTCCTACTATAGTTAAGATTTAATCTACAAAGGGTTGTTAAAAATATGTTTTATCAACGTTGTGGCTTTTGTACGTAGGTATGAACGGTTCTATCCTCGTAAGCCCAAGCCACGTAAAATTTGCAAAAATAAATTAGAGGCGTCTAACTTGTTTTTGCAGGGCATATGATGTGATATGGTCAATGTTACAAACGTTATGTATGAGATAATATCTTTTGTAAATTATAGACATACCGGCTGGAGCCATAAGGTTGTCTTATTTTTATGGCCTGCGTGCTGTATATCATATCCATGTGATATGTCTAACATCCCAAGTATGAAAACACCCCTAGAATGTTTGATTCTTGTTTAATTATTGTTTTGCATCATGGCATCTTAATCATTGCATTTGGTTTCCATTGGTTTGCATCTGTTTTTCTTTGTTTTCACAATTGAAATTCAAACAATATTCAAATGTTTTGTTTCATACTTGCTCTGTTACAATTTTTCCAAATAAAAAGTTCAAATAAAACATCCATTTGTTTCCATTAAACCATAAGGTTCAAACCATTTAAAATTATGGCTTTTAATAATTCACTTAATCCAAACTTAATTCAAATAAAATTCCAAACAGCAACCATTTGAAAATTATGGAAATTCCAAAGCCATTCTAATCAATTTGTTTCAAATAGAATTGAGGGTTCAAACTATTTGAAATGGTTCTTTTAATATTTCACTTAATATTCAAAACTCATTCAAATTCAATCAATTACAAACAGCAATATAATTTGAACTTTTTGGAAAACCAAAGTTGGCAATTTGTTGCTGTTGTAATAGCTAACTTACACAAATTTTTCCAAAATTTTATAAACCCCAAAACCTTTCTTTTCCTTCCTAATTCTTTTCAGCAAAAAAAAAAGGAAGAAACAGAATTTTTTAAAAAAACGGAGGGAGTGGCCAGCCAGGTGGGCTGCGCCCACCAGCCGAGCTACCCCCCACGGCCCGATACCCCTTCGGGGTCTTCTTCTACCTGTACGGCGCGACATCGAGCACCTCCACGTCGACGCCGTCGTGAGCAGACGGCCAGCAGCGCGCCCCTGCCCCTATAAAACCTACCCCTAGGGTTCCCCGAGCAGCCCTAGACCCCTACCTCCCTTCTCCCTCGAGCTGCGCCGTCGTTTTCCCTCTCACCGCCCGGAATCCTCCCCCTCTGCAACCTCACCGGAGCTCCACCTTCTGAATCCATGGCGATCGCCGCGTATCCGCCGCTTCTCATCCCTGGCTGACCACGGGAATCGGACCACCGTAGCCTCCTCGACCTCATCGACACCTGCACGACGCCAGGGAACCCCTGCTTCCCCGCCGCCATCCTCGCAGCTGTCGCCGGCGACCACCTCTGCCCCGAATCTGCTTCTCCTTCTGTCCCTCGAGGTGAGCACAGCGACGTCCTCCTCCCCCCTCCTGCTCCTTCTCTGCTGCACGCACGCGCACATCACCACAGCACCCCGCAGCGCAACAGCACGAGCACGGCAGCTCGCCGCCGGCGTTTGTTTTCCGTCAGGTTCAGAAAGGCGCATGTTTTCGTCAGTTTCAGTTAGCTAGCTGAAACTGAACGTTAACCTAGCTGCGCCCCCTATACTGTCAAAACTGAATTCGCACTGCACTGGTAGCAGCACTTGCGCGCCCGCCCCAGGGTGCAGGTTCGAGCCCTGCGCTCGCGAATAAACCCCAACTTTTTTTTCGCGCAAGCAACTGACAGGCAGGGGCCACCTGCCAGTGGCCTGTGCTGCCACGCGTGCACACACGCGGGCCACAGTGGCCAGGGCCCCCTCGTCAGTGGCTAGGGCTAGCCACTGCGAGGTAGAAAAGGGTTTCTGCCCTTTTCTTTTTCAAAATAAATCATTTTCTTTTACAGATTGGTCCCTAATTTTAAATTGCTAATAACTTTTAATTCCTAAATCCAAATTATGCCAATAAAATATGTTTGCTGAACCAAATTAAATTCTCTACCCATTTAAAACATTTGTATTCTGTTTTGAACAATTCAAATGCATTCAAAATTTCAAATTCAAACAATTCATTTAAAATTTGATTAATTGCATAACTATTTCAAACTTAACTCAAATCACACAAATAAAATATGTTTTCCATGCCATTTTGAACCACCTTTTCAAATATAAATTTTGTTTCATGTTTTGAATAATTAAAATTGCTTAAATAATTTAAACCTTGTTTAAATCATTTAAATTTGCTAAATTCATAACTTGCTCAAATTAAATTATTTTTTAACATGTAAAATATGTTTTCAAACTAGAAAAGTATAACCTTTTCAAGTATGAAATTGGTTTAATGTTTTGAACAAATAAAATTCAAATAATATTCATACTTGATTTAAATTCAATTAAATCTTGTTTAAACTTGTTTAATTCATCATTAAATCATTGTAATTCCTTTTTCAATAATTGAAACATGTAATCCACCTAAAATTTTGTGCTCTTTTCAAATATGAACTTTGTTATCTATTTTGGACAATTTAAATTGGTGAAAACAACAAATGCTTGTGTAACACCTTTAAGGAACCAAAATTTCATAACTTAATAAATAAAATTCCAAACTTGGTAAACCTTATCGTCAATTGTTTCTATTGTTGTTATTTTTCTGTTTTCCTCATCCATGCATCATACTAATCCACTTTCACCTATTGGTTAGTTGTAAAACAATTGTTTCAACCATAATTCATGGGCTTTCCATATGCAATCCCAAATTGCATGTGGGTCCATTTAAACATGTTATGTTACCATGTCAACTAGTTTATTTCTATGCATCAATTAAATGGTCATGCATCATCCCATGATTGTGCACTATGCCATGTTATTGATTGTTTATCTCTCTGCGTTGTTTGTTTGCTTCTTCTCGAATAGACGACGACGTTGAGACAGACGATACTTACGACACCCCTTCTGAGGATCTAGCTCAGTACCAGGCTGCTGAGTTTCCAGGCAAGTATTCACTCACATGAACCATTGTGTTCCTTTCAACATTGGATACCGATACTTTCCGTTGTCTTTTCTGCTAGCCATATGAATAGTTGCTTCTGTTACGAACCTATCACATGTTATCCTTTAACCCTGATATAGCCTCACCTCCACACCTCTAACCCCATTGCTTGTTGCCCGTGTCTTACTAGCATGCTTAGGGTTGTTTCTGCTCGAGTCTGTTACCCGCTACTTTCTGTTACTATATTTCTATTATGTTCTGGGCTCGATGTCACGGTTTGCTGCATGGGGAGAGGGGACGTGTTGCTTGCGGTTTTGAAAGAAAACCAAAACTAAATAGTAACATATTTTATTTAATCATAGGTTTCAATTAGATAAAAGGAATCACATATAAACACAAGGAATAGAAAAAAAAAACAATGAGCCTAAATTGTAGATGAACAAACCGAGCAGAAATAAGTTGTATAAATTATTGAAAATTTGACTAGAGACACTATTGTTTCCCGGTCTTTGCCTAGACACACTGAAAGAACGTGTCTTTGCCTAGTACCATTTCAATTTGATGATACATTTGTGAGACCACACCGTATGGCCTAAATATTAGGTTCCGTTTGGAAGCACCGTATTATTGAAGTATTGAGAGAATACTCCAGTTGTCTAAAATACTTTAGTATGCAATACTTCAAGACGAAAAAGAAAATACTCCAGACGTTTGGGTCAAATGAAAAATGTAACTTAGAAACTGAAGTAGCCCCCCAAAACTGCATTTTTTTTGCCATATTGTAAACTTTTGTTTGACCTCTTTCTTCCTAGACAACAAAACTAAATTATCCATCTGCCTGGCACCCAAAAACATTTTTTTTCTAATGCTATGGTTTTAATGTTCCCAAGTGGAGTTTAAAGTTTGACTTTTGTGCGTGAAATTGCCATCTTATCCTTCGGAAATTGGCCCATATTTTATTCACCCACAAACAAGCGACGAGCCGACAAACGGTATTCTAGACGATGGTCATGACCGCTGCGAGTAGCAGTATAACTTGTACTATAAGTTTATGTCACACACACAAAAACAAAATTACTACTATAAGTAAGTAGCCTGTAGTGTTCACTAAGGTCGTCACTAGCACGTCGTGTAGTAGATAACATAGTTGATTTGCACGGAGTTTTTTCACGGCAGTGCCAGTCGAGACATGTAACCATTCAACCATGGTTTACTCGCTTCTGTAAGTGTATGGATGTCTCTCAGATGTTAGTGAATATGATACTCCCCCTGTTCACTTTTATAAGTTACACTATTTATCATTTCAATTTTGACCGTATACATAGTAAAATGAGTAAATCTATGTATAAAATTAGTGTAGGTTCACTCATTTTAAAATATAAGTGGACAAAATTGAAATGTCTTATAAATGTGTACGGGGAAGGTATGTAATTTGCTACTACCGATGCAGTGAGTCAGTGACGTACACAATTTCTCTTACATGCGTGCATCGATGAGTTGTTGCATTTTTTTAATACTTTTTTTTGGCATATGAATTTCCAAAGTGGATGCTAACAAATTTAAATTATAGACAAAAATGAGCTCAAACCGAAGGAGGATGGCCATCCCAACAAAAAATGTCAAGACTAGCTTCTTGTTTTGGTCCAAACAATGTGTGTTCTGACAAATTTACCATGAAATTGTTATGGTACTTAGAAAAAGTGTGTTCGACACTGTTTTTTGACAAACACTGTAAAATAACGGTGTGCCTCGGAAAGTGTTTCCATAATTAAATAACCATTCGAGGAGCTTGTAGAAAATGGACACGATAAACCGAAGAGATTGTTACAAAATGTTGTTGTTCAAAAAAAATCCCATCACCACATACGGAGGAGCACAATCACAAGAACACAAGAACAAGCTGAGACCTCTTTATTATCTTGTAATTACACTACAATATATGAAGCTTGTGCCTCTAGCTCTCCAAAACTGCTTTTTTTCCATCACCACATATGGAGGAGCACAATTACAAGAACACAAGAACCAAGCTGAGAGCTCTTTATTATCTTGTAGTTACAATACAATATATGAAGCTTGTGACTCTAACTCTCCCAGCCTTTGGCTAGATACACCGAAAGAACACGTCATTTGATATAGGCTTGGCCTCTAGGGTGGCCCGATCTTCACGGATTGATGCATGAGAGGTGGGGAGATTGGGAAGAACGCGAAGAACATGAAGAACACGATGAACTCACACACACAGAAGGGGAGATAACTCGTGAAGCCTACAAGGATCGCAAAGCCAAGTCAACAACACGCTAATTGGAACCGATTCCTCTCACCGTCCGGTCCACCAATCAAACAGAAGCCACAAGGGGAAAGTTGGCAAGAACTACTAGAATCACAAGGTGAAAGAGTAGCTACTTGGAGAGATCTTGATACAATCCAATAGATGAATCTATGGAGTAGCCATAGATCCCATGGGGGAGGTTCTCCACATGGGAGGGGGAGAACAAAGCTTAATTCTATCTCAAGTCAACTCTATCCTATGAAGGAGGGGGAGGGGTCCTATATATAGTAGTAGAGGGTAGGTAGAGGGATACAAGGGAATATTCCCTGCCTCTGCGCGCAGGCAGTTAAGTCGCAGGGGAGCCGGCCTGGCCGGGCTGATAGGCCGGTATGGTCTGTAGGGGCGCCGGCCTGAGGGGCGCAGGGGAACCGGCCTAGGCCGGGCTGCTAGGCCGGACAGGTACCCGAGAGCGCCGGCCTGGGGAGCCGGCCAGGCCGGGTCTTCGTCTTCTCGCTTCTTCCTCCTCTTCCACACGTACACCTTGGACGGCCTTGAGTCCTGGGCTTCCTCGGCATCTCCCCTCGCATCCGTACTTGTTGACTCATACCTAGCAATGTACGGGGGTAGATGGTAAAGTAGTATACCGTCCAAAGGGGTACGAAGTGGATTTGCTGGATGACAAATAAACCATGGATTACCAGAGGACAAAGAACGATCTAATTCAAGGAAGGCGGAGAAAACATATCGCCATACGCCACCGAGGCAAAAAAAAATGTCTTCGTTGCCATAACTTTTGATGTCATGGTTTGCTGCATGGGGAGAGGGGACGTGTTGCTTGCGGTTTTGAAAGAAAACCAAAACTAAATAGTAACATATTTTATTTAATCATAGGTTTCAATTAGATAAAAGGAATCACATATAAACACAAGGAATAGAAAAAAAAAACAAGGAGCCTAAATTGTAGATGAACAAACCGAGCAGAAATAAGTTGTATAAATTATTGAAAATTTGACTAGAGACACTATTGTTTCCCGGTCTTTGCCTAGACACACTGAAAGAACGGGTCTTTGCCTAGTACCATTTCAATTTCATGATACACTTGTGAGACCACACCGTATGACCACACCGCATAGCGTCCTACACCAGCCGCGCGGTGCTGACAGGGCGGGCCCACTGTCAGACCAAGGTGGGGCCTACCTTATCCCTGTGCCGACGGTATTTACCTGTGCCGACGGCCAAAGTACCTGTGCCGACGCGGGCATAGGCCGACGGCAGGGTGCCGACGGTGGCCGTCGGCACAGCTTGTGCCGACGGTTTTGCCCCTGTGCCGACGGCGTATCACTCGATTCCTGTAGTGTGTGTGAACTGTACCTGGTTCAATTGTCGAGCATATGTCTCGTTGAGTAACCTTTTCAAGGGCCTCGCCATACGTGCATGTGCATGTGGATGAATATGACACTAGGCATGCATGGATGGGTCATTTCCTAATTGTTCGGTAATAATTTGTGTGACAAATCCCGGTGGCCAGGCTGTAATCTTAAACTGGACATAGTGATTGTTCCCAGCTAACTACACATTTTTTTTAAAGAATTTAAAGTTAATTTGCTGCACTAATAGAGAATTAAATTAGCAGGTAGACCACACCCCGTGCCCATTAATCAGTCCTAGCTGCCATTATACATATTCTATCACACTGCCACCTTGTCCTCCTCCAGATGGCCCGACACGCCGCCGTAGCTGCCCGAGTGTGGAACCCTTGCACCAATGTGAATCAACTTTTAAATACGTGATGAACGTCGGCCACAATTGTGTAATTGTCGTATGTATATCTCCAGTAGAGCACGCGGTACATCCCCGAAGGTGGGTGCCGGAAGAGGCAGAGGAGGTTCTCGACGCCGCGCTTGGTCGCCCTCGGTTAGCTTGGTTTGTCCTGGAACGCGTCTCGGCCTGTGCCAATGCATTGTACGTGATCGCTGCTGTGAATTTATAGTCCCGTCACACAGAACAGTTTCCTGGTCCATCTATGAAGGTACTTTTTTTTTTCCTTTTCCTAATAATCAGCACACGATCGATCTTGGCTCACCATTACCCTATCATCAAGAACCAAACTACACATATCCTGCCCATCTTACTCCCGTCGTTACAATTTCTTAACCATTACTAATTACTGCGTACCAAATAAGTATGTACAACAGAATCGCTGCAGGACAACGAGGATTAGAAGAGACGGGAGTCAAATCAAAGGATTCACTCATCACAACAGTACGTAGGTAGATCTATCCACAAACTGGAGGCACGCCATGGATTCACTCATGGAAACAAACAAAAAAATACTAGATCATCGGGGGAATTTACCTCCTCCTGCTGCTGGATCCGTCGTGGTTGGCGCAAAAGACCGGCCGGCCGGAATATCAAATCGACGGCCGCTCGTCCACCTCCGCCTCCGCCTTGCCGACGCCGCTAAGTCCGCCAAGTCACACGCGCAACCGCGCGCGGCTTGTCACGGTGCCCTCGTACTTATAGGCCGCAGCGGACGAGTCCGAGGAAACATGCGGAGTTTGAATTTTCAAGACAAAAAAAGAGGGCACGGCCGCCCGCGCCCGCGGGAAGAGCCGAAATTTTGCCAGCCATCTGCTGGACAACCAACTCCCAGTATGCGTCGGTACCACACAGATCGGTGACTTGGCAACCGAAAAAATTAAGTTCACCGGACAAGATCAGGGGACTTTATTACTATCTTTTCTTTCATTTCCTACCGAAATTTCTGCTCCCTTCCTTCGCCAGATTTATCGTTTGACATATATCTTACTACTTCAGTTTTTTTCCATTTTTTTTCTTTTTACATAGATAGATGCTGATGCGTGTTTTATGGTCCAACCAATATACGACTTCCATTTTTCTTTTTCTTTTTACATAGATAGATGCTGATGCGTGTTTTATGTTCCAACCAATATATGATTTCCATTTTTTTTTCTTTTTAGATAGATAGATGCTGTTGCGTGTTTCTGGTCCAACCAATGTATGACTTCCACTTTTTTTTTCCCTTGCATGCATGAAACTTGTCACAACACAACATAGGTTCGTTGCATGACTGATCGGCACCATCACTAAGATTGAGTCAAATCGACAACCCGGAGTTGTAACCAACTAGCTAATGTCAAAGAAAATTCCGCATGTCTTTCCAAATTCTCGGAATTTAGATCACATAGAGAATAATAATGATAATAAGGATGCACACTAACAAGTAAATTAGCTTCTGTGACCATAGATTTCAGCTCAAAAGTTCAAATATACAACATAAACGAAAAGTTGTGAAGCTTACAATTGTAGAATCACAACCGTAAGAATAGAAAAACACAAGACACATTTTTACAAATAATTGGCAACTCCAGGTCCCTACTAGTTCTGCTTTCCTTTACACATACATGTATATAGGTTACTCCGATCTTGACAATAGAAAATAGACAACGAATAATGCACTTGAACTCTGTCCGGACCTATAAGGCCCAGGATGCATGGTAGCTAGAACATCTAGTTTAGAACGAAACAAATAAAGCATGTGCAGCCCCCATTGCTCCCTATCGTCACATCAGGCTCCGCTTCCCCTGCTGCACCTTCATCAAGCCCACTTCCACTTCTCCCCTCCACTAGCGCCACATCAGGAATAAGAAGCTCCACAGGTCTATACATCACCTGCACGACATCAAACCAAGAATGATTCACCTACGGGTCATGAAAAACTATTACTAGACACACACCTAGGCTACCAACAAACACAAAAATACCAAGAGACCTAGCACATGAGTGTGTGGATGAACATCCATATACCCAAAGCAAGTCTCATATACACACTAGTCCAGTAGCATTCAGGGTTCAAACACA
>JAPCYS010001521.1:0-58482 GCA_028641055.1 Alopecurus myosuroides
AGCGATTTAGCTCATCCCCACACCCGGAACCTTGACCAAGACGGAATCCTTGCACATAAATCATTCGCTTCAAATCTGAAATACAACAAGCAAGGGGGTGCACACGCTCACCTCAACGCCGAACTGGTCGAGAACGCTCCACGGAGCCGGTTCGCCCTGCAGCTGGCCGTCTTCCTCCCCATTACTCACCTCCCGGCCGAAGCCCTCCAATCCCTCCCGCTTCGCGGGCGCCGGCCACTCGGGCTTCTCAGAAACCAGAGCTTTGAAGCCGTCCGAATCCTTGGTCGCCCGCAGGACTCGCAAAGCTCCGGCGCGGCCAAAACCTTGAGCAGAACTAGGGTTTTAGCTCTCCTAGGCTCCTAGCATTTTTCCCGGGATCCGAAAGTGAGAAGCGGAAGAAAGTGTACCTTGCTGTGGCAGGGAGGTCGGCGCGGGGCGAAAAGGGAGGCGCGCGAGCGCGGCGCCGGCTCGGGGGGCGGGGGGTGCCATCGGAGATCTTCCAAGCTTGTGCTCTGCTCGAGCGAGACTGAGGGTGGCGAGCAGAGGTTTCTGGGGGCAGTTCGACCCCTCACTGCCTGTCTGTCTCTGTAGTGGCTGGCTGTCGTGCCGACTGCCTCAATTAGGTGGGCAGCGAGGTAGGCGTGGCGGCGGGCTTGTGGGTCGGGCCGGTTTTTGTTGTTGTTGCTCTTCGGTAGTTGAAAGCACGATAAGATAGGGTGGGCTTTTCTTGCTCTCTTAAGGAAAGGGTGGGCTTTTTCTTGTATATGGAGGGCACGCACCTGATATAAGGTTTTTTTTTTCGCCTGTTATTATTGAGATATTTCAGCAAAGTCTTATGACTCTCTCCTTTCCCTCAAAAAGAAAAAGGAAAGTGAGTCCCGTTCACACTTATCAGCTTATGTTGCGGCCGAATTTCCATGTCCACAAAAATAGTGATGCTTAAACTGTATTGATGATCAGGTTTCTTCCTATATCTACTTGATTACTTTTGATAAAAAAAAATGGTTATTTGCTTCCACTAAAAAATATCGGTTACTTGCCATTGTGTGAACTAATTTATAATTCAAATCGTACTTAAAGGTGGGAAGTTCGATATTGATAAATGAACCTCTGTAATGTAAACGCTAACGATACAGCAGATCTCCCGTTGTTGATCCTCTGGGTACTAGATTCAGGCATTTTGTATTTTCCGATTATGTTTGAAATTGCGGTGGATTTGATGATTTTATTTTTCATATACATTGTTTCTTCTTCTTTTTTTCAGCAACGTCTGCTTGTTTTAGGGTTTTTCTCCCACTTGTGTTTTTAAAAATCTTCTTCAATTTATATTGGAAAATAATCACAACACAATATAGGCAACCATACCAACTCTTATGTCGCACCCGGACTTCTATAGGATACTCGCCGTTCCGTTGAACAGTAGTGGATTGGATTACGGGGCTTACCGGCACCCGCGTCCTCTTACGAGTAGGCCAACACACGTATGTGTGACAACCAACCCCTATCTGTTCAGCGTCGACGTAAACTATCCCGTAGAAATCAGGATACTTCCATTGACGTACTTCAAACCATACACACATGGTACGTCAACGGCGTTTGAACAAGTGATATCACAACAGATCTCTACGACACAAAAGATTGAAATAAGTTGCAAATAGCTCTCATTAGAGCAGAGATAGCAAATACAATCATTCAGAGGACACATGTCCCAACATATCATCATTACATCACAACGGAAGCATTCAACATGTCTGGGTACAGACAAGAACCAAATAGGCCTAAGAGGCCGGAAACGAAAAGACGGAGCCCATCCACGAAGTCTCGGATCCTGCCCGGGTCCGCTATCTACTCGTCAGCTGTCTCGTCATACTCCACGTAGTAGCCACCATGTAGATCCTCGGAAACGTCGTCTCCGGAAACCACAGCCCCAAAGGGGTCAGTACATAAACGTACTGGCAAGCAAGACTCACAATTCACCAAAGTGTAACCCGTCAACACCAAGCACAGATGCTTTGGGTTCAACGGAAGAAAGGGGATATGAAAGATGCTGCAACTGGCTGCTCTAACCAACTACAGAACATACTACAACTTCCGGCTAACAGAAAGGAGATAAGATCGCGTATCGTAACCAACCTACCAACTAACTCCAAACAAACCCATCCTGGATCTCGCCCCTTATCCAAAGAAGCAATCCGAGGATAACTCACACAGTTGAGATAATGATGGTTCAGATTATTGTGTCAATAAGCCTATTACTAGTCAAGTTGTTAATCATTGGGTGTAAGGTTGTTAATCATTAGGTTTAAGTTGTCCTGAGTACTTGTTAGCCAGTACTTTCACCAAGTAGTCCATAACCGCGGAAAACACGGCTTCTCGAGAAGATTTATCCCTGCAGGGTTGCACCAATTTGGCCGTACACGCAAGAATAACCCGCCAGATGGGGATCAAACCCACCAAGCGAGGTACTCAACACAACTCAACTCTTCTTCGCATCAAGCCCAAAGAACCTTGGGCGCACGGCTAATCGAGCCCCGAAGAAAAGGGACCCTCATAGCACTCTAAGATCGTGTCCCCCTATATGCCGACTACAAAAGTTTCACCCTGGCCTGGGCTCGCAAGAACATGCATGCGGCAAATGGAAAACACGAACTAAATGAGGCGATTTGGACGAGATGCGAATCGAATCAAATTGAGGGGGGCGCCCATACTCGCTTCCCACATGCGGTTAGTGCGCTCATCATGGATCAGTAGACAAGACCCTTTTCCTATTAGGGTCGACACTAGCAGGCCTCAAAACCACCATGGGCCTCCTGCCGGTGCCTTATCATCAAATTATTATTAACAATAACATTAGCATGGTTGATTGATTAAACATCGAGCCCCCCGGAACATAATGAAATAGTAACAAAAAGTAACGGGTAACAGACTCGAGCAAAAACAACCCTAGGCATGCTAGTAAGACACGGGCAACAAGCAATGGTCATAGGTATGGAGGTGGGGCAATATCAGGGTTAAACGATACATGTGATAGGTTCGTAACAGAAGCAACTAATCATAGGGCTAGCAGAATAGACAACGGAAAAGTATCGGTATCCAATTTTGAAAGGAACACGATGGTTCATGTGAGTGATAACTTGCCTGCAAACCCAGTAGCCTGGTACTGAGCTAACTCCTTAGAAGGGGTGTCGTAAGGATCGTCGGTCTCAACGTCGTCGTTTATCCGAGAAGAAGCAAACAAACAATACAGAAAGATAAACAATCAATAACATGGCATAGGTGCACAAACATGGGATGATGCATGATGGTTTAATTGATGCATCCAAAAATAAACTAGTTGACAAGATAACATAACATGATTAAATGGACCCATATGCAATTGGATTGCTTATGGAAAGCCCATGAATTATGGTTGGAATAGTTGTGCTACCACTAATCATCATGTGAAAGTTGATTATCATGATGCATGGATGAGGAAAACAGCAAAATAACAACAATAGAATCAAATAGAAATAAGGTTTACCAAGTTTGGAATTTCATTTATTAAGTTAAGAAATTTTGGTTTCTTAAAGGTGTCACACAAGCATTTGTTGTTTTCATCAAGTTAAATTGTTCAAAACAGATAACAAAGTTCATATTTGATAAGAACACACAATTTTAGGTGGATTGCATGTTTCACTTGTTGAAAAAAGATTTCAAATGAATTATTTATGAATTAAACAAGTGTAAGCAAGAATTAAATGAATTTAATACAAACATGAACTTATTTGGATTTTTATTTGTGCAAAACATTAAGTGAGATTCATAATTGAAAAGATTATACTTTTGTGGTTGGAAAACATATTTTATATGTCCCAAAAGAATTTAATTTGACCAAGTTAGGAATTTAGCAATTTTAAATGAATTAAATAAGATTTAAATTATTTAACCAAGTTTAATTATTCAAAACATGAAACAAAATTTATATTTGGAAAGAGGGTTTAATTTTGCATGGAAAACATATTTTATTTGTTGGAATTGGATTTAAAATGAGCAGGTTATTATTTTGGCAATTTTAAATGCATTAATTTAGAAACAGTTGTTTTCAGCAATTTAAATTATTCAAAACAGCAAACAAAGTTGATATTTGGAAAGTACATGAAAAGTTGATTGGAAAACATATTTAGTTTGTTGAAATTGGAATTTTTATGCCCAAGTTATGATTTTTGCAAAATTAATTGAATTAAACAAGATTTCAAATATTGCACCAATTTAAAATATTCAAAACAGTAACAAATTGCATTGAAAAGGTTGAAAACATGTAGCAAATGTTTCACTGATCATTTTGAGCTATCAAACATAATTTTTGGGTGATTATTGAATTTATTATGCCATTTTCCATAATCATTCTTATTCTGCCATTTTTAGTAAACAGAGGAAAACATGTTCAAAATTAATTCAATTGTGACCAAATAAAATACCAATGTGTAGAGTTTGTTAAGACAAATTTTTAGAGACCAAGTTTGCTTAATTTGGATGAGTAGAACTAAAGTTATGAAATTCGAAAGTTTCCAAATTTTATTGCATTTTCAGTAATTAATTATTTAGTGCAACAATTGTTAAAGAAACATGTTGCAAACTTGACATTACTAGAAGGAGCACAAAATTATGAAACCACAGGATTTTGAATCATTCAAATTGGAGTGATATTCATGTTTATATGGAATTTAGAAGTAATTGATCAGATCTGACTTTCTGAACTGCGGGCAGAAAAAGAAAACAGAGAATAAAAAGGTGGGGTGAGGGGGATCGAACCCTAGACCTCCAGGGTGCGCGCTAGGGACAGGGACCAGTTGGTCTGCGAATCGTTTGGTGACAGAAAGGTGGTGGGGGGTGGATAAGGTGTGGCTGTCGGGTTAACTGAATTTTATTCAGTTCGCGCACGTAACAGGGAAGAGCGGGCAGCGATGGCAGCGCTCGGCTGCTGCTGCTCGCCGGAGAGAAGGCCGCTCGCGGGAGGGGCCGTGGGCGTGGGGGAGATGGAGGAGATGAGGGAGGAGAGGGAGGAGGATCGAGGGGAAGAGGAGCGGGAGGCGCTCACCTCGCTGTCGAGCGGACAGAGACGGGCGGAGCAGGGAGCGGTCGCCGGCGACGGGAGGATGGCGGCGGCGGCACAGCCCCTCCCGGCCCGTGCCGAGGGGGGGAGGAGGAAGAGGGCGGCCGTGGGGTTCCATTCCCGCGGTCGCCCGGGCCGGAGGGAGCCCGGAGCTCCGACGATCACCGGAGGGAGGAGCCCGGTTGTGGTTCAGTAACAGAGAAAAATTTAGCAGAGAGGAAAGATAGCAGAGGGAAGGGAGAGAACGGCGGGGAGAGGGAAGAAGGAGGGAGAAGGAGAGGTCAGAGGGAACCCTAGGGCTAGGGTTAGGTTTATAGGAGGGGGGAGGGGGGCACAACCGTTGCCTGTTTCTCTGAACCACGTGGACACCATGGATGAAGACCGTACGAAGGAAGAAGATGAGAGGGGGTACGGGCCCTGAGGGGAAAAGAAGTGGGCTGGGGTGGTGTTGGGCCTCTCTCTCTCCCTGCTCTTTTTAATTAATTGATTTGTTATTTATTTATTTTTTTGCTGATTTGAAAAGGAAGAATAAAGCTAGGGTTTGAGGTTAGGAAAAATGTGAGAAAAATTGGGTGAGTTTATTAAGTCAAAAGCAACCACTTGCCAAGCTTGGAATTTTAAAAAGTTCAAATTCTTTTGTTGTTTGCAAATTAATTCAAATTTGAATCATCTTTATATTAAGTGGTTATTGAAAACAATAATTTAGTTAGGGTGGACATATATTTTTAATTGGAAGCAAAAGGTTATGATTGTTGTGTGATTTCCATAATTTTAAATTAGGTGCTGTTTTTGGTTTGATTTGAATCTGAATACAATTTGGAATTAAATGTTTGATTAAAAACCCTCATTTAAATAGTTAATCATTGTGGAAAAATAATTGGAAACAAATGATTGATTTGTTTTGTAATTTTTATAACTTTCAAAAGGGTTGTTGTTTTGGAAATTAATTGAATTTAAAAAGGGGTTTGGTAATAAGTGAATTTTGATAGAAACAAAACAACAGTTTGGAATCACACTTTAATGGAAACAAACAATTGTTTTATTTTGAAATATCATTTTGGAAATTGTAACATCACAAGGATGAAACAAAAGGGTTTGAATTTTGGTTTGAAATTCAAATAGAAAACAAAGGAAAACAAATGAAAACAGTTGGAAAACAAGCAAAACAAATGCAATCAACATGATGCCATGATGCAAAACATAAAATAACAGAGAGCAAACATTCTAATGGCTATTTTTCATACTTGGGATGTTACATCTTACCATCCTTCACGCCGTTATACAGGGTGATTCAAAATTTGTGGAAGCTTGGTTTGACCAAGCTGTTGACTTTTGGAAACAATCTGTAGCATCAACGCAAATTGGATAATCACATCGGCAAGTTAGTCCTTTTAGTTCGCTAGACAGTCTAGAATACAGGCTTTGGTAAGCCTTGTACTGTCGGTAAAATGACGAGGATTTAATTCGTGGGTGCCTATGTAAAGACGTGATGTTTTGACTCGCGGGATCATCTAATCCTATCACGGAAAATGCATTCTAAAATGTCGATGTTTAGCAAAATAAAAACATTTTTTGCTGTGCGTGTAAAAAAGATAAATTTTTGGCGACGATGACTTTTCACGAGACATTATTATCTTCTTACGCATGCTTCAAAAAAATTCATTTTTTTTACAGGACTTTGTATGCGAATATAAAATGCCCCGATGTGAATCTGTCGACATTTTGAAATGTGTATTGACATAACTGGAGCATCTAGTCCCGTGAGCCAAAGTGGATTCCCGCCTGTGTAATCTTATTTATATCCATCCATCAGATAATGAAGATACAAATTAAAAGGTTGCACATCACATATTCAGGTTAAATCTTACTACTAGTTGTCAACGAGTAAATTCCACTAGTTGTATGACATTAACAACAAACGCTAGAATTCCATCGCTGACCCAATTCCAAGATGCCGATGACATCGCGGTATCACGAGCCCGGGGAGCCGTGGTCGCCTGAACCCGTGTCCCTGCGGTGCCTGTCCCGCGCCGGCCTCGTGTCTCCGTTCGGGCATCGCGGCGTGCGTCACACCGTTGCAGTGCTGGCAAGGAGAGCTTACGCCACCAGCGTCCGGCCACGTACCCGTGTCGTCGCGGCGGAATCCAGCGCGATCGCCAGCCCAGCGCCAATCGCTGCATGACAAAAACCGAAATAAAAGACATCCCACCAGTTGCAGCTAGCTGCTCCATGAGAAAATGTACCTTCTCCTCGAGGCTTCATCGGGACTTTGGGCTTGGGAGCACCTTGCTTCTGTCCTGGACGTACCGCTAGCTAGCATTGTCCGCTATACGCGTAACCCCGGCGCACTAGAGTAGAACCCAAGAAGCAAGAGTACACTAGCTAGCTATATAGAAAGGCTCATGTTGCGTACGACCGGTGCGTACACTGCTGCATGGGGTGACGGGAGGAGGGAGACGGCGTCCCGGCGCGGATTGCGGCGACGCAGAGGCCGTGGCGGATGTTCTGGACGCTCATTGATGGCCGGTCGACGACCGGCAACGCCGTGTTGGCACATGCACCCATCCATGCTAGCTAGCCGCTGCATTGGGCTCCGGCTCGAACGGAGACTCTTGGCCCCTGGAGTAGTAGTAGCTAGTCTTCGTCTCTTCGATCCATCGCAACAGGAAAATATAGTAATGCTACCACTTCGATCGGTGCATATCTTGATCCCTGCATACACATATTCCCCGTGTCTAATGCTGCATGCATGCGGCCGATCGATGCAACGCAAGCCGTCGATCGCCGTGGATGTGATGCGTGGAGTCAGCAACCCGACCGCCTGCAGTTTGCTGCAGAGTGCAGGGTACATAAAAGATGACGACCCGGGCGACCGGACGATTGAGATCTAGGACTGGCTTAGTTTTCGGTAATGCTGGATATATAGATCTTCCCGCTGCTCCAAATTTGAACGCTGCGTGCAATGCTTTGGCGGATGGCCGTCAGAGATCTGTCGACTTCAATCACAGCTAGCGCTTGACAGTTGACACACCTGTCTAGCTTAGCTAGAGATTCATTTCCGCAGTGTAGAGCGCGCGTGTCGTAGGGTTAGGTTAATATACAAATATTTGATTAACCACCTAGCTTGATCAAGCCAGGGACGATATACCATAACGAGAGAGCGCCCAAACGAGACAGCCAAAACGTAAAAGTCCCATCTCGTCATCTCCATCCAGCTTTGGACGGTAGTAGCACTACTAGCTCTTAACCCCGCCCTCGCGACCTTAACGAAGAGACTAGGAACGTGCCGACGATTCCGTTTTGGACCAACAATGCCTTGCATTAACCTCGGTTCATGTGTGGTAGCCTCGGGCTCGGGGAAGTAAACAGAGGAGGTCAAATAAGAAAAGGCCAAATTGGCGCTGCAGTGCAGAGCTCCGTGGGCGCGCCTGCCATTTGCGTTGTTTTTACTGCCTTGTAATCTTCTCTTCTGACTTCCGATCGACGAGAGATCCCCGCAGCTAAACAGAGCTAGGCGTATCATATGCAAACATCTTTGCGGAAACCGATGCTGCGGAACATGCCTCTTTGCTTGTCTTTGTTACTTGGGATCGGTGAATACAGTTTGATACGGCTAGTATTTGAGGTCGGGATATGATGCCCCCAGTAATTACCAGCGTGTTGCAAATTAGTAAGCGGACAGTCACCATGCCGCGGTGGGAAATACTGTCAATCATGTCCCAGTCAACTCAATTAGCGGTCTTGCTAGCGATTTGAGTCGATCACGTGGCCATGTTTTCAGGTACTACGTTTTTCTTATAAAGAGCATACATTATAATATAAAAAGACATCAATTATGCCCAGACGGCAAATAAGCTACTCCCGTTCCATATTAGATGACTTTCAAATGGATGTATCTAGCACTAAAAGTCGTTTAATATGGAACGGAGTAAGTACTTATGCGTGCTATGTCTCTCCTCTACGGTATGTGAGTTCCCCGCCGCGGCCGACCAGTAAGGAAAAAAGACGCCTCAACCTCGGTCTCCTCCATAGTCGGTTTTCCGCTCCTCCGGCATGTCTTGTCGTGGTTAGGAGGGGTGAGGAATCCGATCTATAAGTTGAGTTCTCCGTAAAAATTAAATTTTCAATAGATTATATTAGTGTTTTGTATCCGTCTTCTTCGTCAATGGATAACATCGTCTGCAATAAGTAATATTTGGCCTACTATTCGATTTCGGGATGTTCTCGGTGTCAACAGTGGTGTTGGAAGATTCAACTTTTTTAGGTATGGTCCTTCAGACCTTACTTCTCCAGGTACGTTTTGGATATTTTCTCTTGGTTGCCGTTTTGTCCTCGCAATATTTGTCCCGGTTGCTACGTCCTCGACAATGGTGGGTCGTACTCTCGGCTCCCAGCGACGTCGACCAGACTGTTCGGTTTTTTTCTCTGCAATACTGGTGTTGATACTCTCGCCGATGTTGGTTGATTACTTTAATGGTACTTGCGTGCTCGCATCCTTGGCATTATGGCTTAAAACTAAAATTATAGGAGAATCCTCGTTGGTATTTACATGTTTATTGTTTGGTATCTACGTTCTACAGTTGTCTTAAAAAAAGGTGCAAGATTGTGTCATGGAAAAAGAAAGATTTTGAAAATTTGCTCGTTTTTCTTAGATCTTATTTTGTAATCGCTGTAGTCAGCTCGTGTAATCGAACATTAACATATCATGGTATTGATTATATAAAAAAAACTATTCCCCCGTCCTAAATTAATTGTCTTAAAGTTGGACAAAAGTAGATGTATCTAACACTAAAACATGTCTAGGTACGTCCACTTTTGTCCAATTTTAAGACAATTAATATGATACGGCGCGTGCTATGATCCATCTTTCTAGAACGTCCTGGCGAACATGGGACATGGGCGAGAAGGGCCGTGATGGGATGGAGACACCGGCAGGTTTTATGTCCGCTGAAAACTCGATCGAGGCACCGACTTTTGCAGTCGCAGTACGTACGTGTCGCAGGAATGAAAGATGCGATGGGTGAGCGAGCCCGCGGACACATCGTATCGACGACGCGGTACGGAGCGTGAACCGTCAACCATCCCAGGACCCGCGTCCTCCCGACTAGTCGCCACTCAATCCACTCACCACTCGCTACACAGGCACAGCACATCGCGATCGGCGCCACTGTTTTGGACCCCTGCCTCGCGTGTCCATACACACATGGCCTCTACGTCGTCCTCCTCCCGCCTGTATTATATGCACCTGCGCGCACAATAGTGTAGTGCTAGCTAGAGCTCGCTGCATGCTGCCGCGAGTGGTCACCAGCCGGGGCCGGGCGTTAAATAACACGGAGGCATGCAGCGCCACCAAAGGCGTTCCTCCAATGGTCAGGCGGCCATTTCGAGAGCTCGGATCTCAACCACGGCCAGGCCGGCTCTAGCCCGTCCTCCTCTTGGACCATGCATCCATCATACGCATGCTGCTGCTGAGCAAAGTGTGTGTGTGTGTGTGGCCGGGGGACTTCGCTGCGGCGTACTGTGTGCAGATCGATGGCTCCATCATCACCACCTCTTAGGACATCTCCAGCGGGGCTGCTCAAATGCGGACCAATTTGGTCCGCATTTTGTCTGTTTGAGCAGCCGTCCGTGGCCGTGTCCGGCCGGATTTGGGCCCTGCACCCAGCGGGGCTGCTCATTTAGTGGCCGGACATTAAATTTTTTTTTTCTAGTTTTTTCTTCTCATCCATACTTTGTGCCTAAAACAAACACAAAACTAAATAAAATACGAGTTATTTATTACAAATTTGACCGTTTAATAAGAAAACAAATAAGTCTTAGCTAAAATAAAAATAAACTACTGGTTTCCAACGAAGTTCCAGATGTGTTGCACCAAATCATCCCGAAGTGTGAGGTGGGTGTCCTGATCACGCAACTCGTACTGGAAGTCGATGAAATCCGCAAATGTTGCCACTCCTGGCTGGGGCTCCACGTTCTCACCCTGAAACAACCAGTTCTCGTCGTAGACGCTGTCATCGCGCTCATCCTCTATGATCATGTTGTGCATGATCACACAAGCAGTCATCACCGACCACATAATCTCCGGGCTCCAAGTTCGAGCAGGGTGGCGAACAATAGCCCATCGAGATTGAAGCGCACCAAAAGCACGCTCCACATCCTTTCGGGCACTCTCCTGCTCTTGGGCAAACCGCTTCCTCATCTCACCTTGAGGATTGGAGATGGTCTTCACAAAGGTAGCCCACTGGGGATAGATACCATCTGCCAGGTAGTATCCCTTTGTGTAGTGGTGGCCGATATCATAGCTCACCTCGGGGGAGTTGCCTACGGCAAGTCTGCCAAACACCGGAGAGCGCTGGAGCACGTTGATATCATTGTGTGAACCTGCCATGCCGAAGAACGAGTGCCAAATCCACAGATCATGCGAAGCAACTGCTTCGAGAATAACCGTGCACTCACCAACATGGCCCTTGTACTGCCCCTGCTAACCAAATGGGCAGTTCTTCCACTCCCAGTGCATACAATCGATGCTTCCAAGCATCCCAGGCCACCCTCTGCTCTCGTTGATCGACAACAGACGCTGAGTGTCGGCAACAGTAGGTTCCCTCAAGTACTCCGGGCCGAACACCTGAACCACAGCTTCACAAAACTTGTACATAGCCTCCAGGCACATTGATTCACTCATACGCAAGTACTCGTCAACCAGATCGCCAGCTACTCCGTATGCAAGCATCCGAATTGCCGCGGTGCATTTTTGATAAGAAGTGAAACCAAGCTTACCGGTGGCATCGGGCTTGCACTTGAACCAATCGTTGTAGTCGAGGACGCCGAGCCGAATGCGGTTGAACAAGTCCCTTTTCATCCGAAAACGGCGCCGGAATAGCTTCGCCGTGTACACCGGATTGGTGGGGTGGAAGTAGTCGTTCCACAGCTGCAAATGGCCGGCCGCTCTGCCCCTTTCCAAGCCCGGCGCACGGCCGGGGATGGACCCTCTGAACACCGGCCGCATCCTTGCGATGTGGTCATTGACCACGAGAGTGGCAACGAGGATGTCGCTCTCGTCCTCGGAATCAGAGTCCGACGAGGACGAGTACATGATGAAGTTGTTGAAGAAGAACTCGTCGCCGCTATCCGCCATTTTTTTGGGCCGAGGTCGGGCAGGCACACGGACGAACAGCTTGTGTGCGCCCGTGGAGGTGGGGGGAGGTGGAGCGGGCTGTACGAAGGCTGGTGAGCCTCCTGCGGGGCAGGCGGTGGCGCGGCGGCGTGGGAGGGAGTTGGGGGGAGGTGGACGTCGCCGGCGAGGGGCCGAACGGTGGTCGTGGTCGCGAAATCGGCGACCTATCGGCGGCGAGGTGGGTCGCTGGCGGCGCGGGGGGGGAGGAGGGGTTTTTTTGCGGGCCAGGGAGTGTGTCCACGGGACACTTTTGTTGTCCGCGGGGCTGCTCAAATCTGACCCAAATTTGGGTCGGATTTGAGCATCCGCGGACAAAAAAACGGACCGCGGTCCGTATGAGCAGCGCCGCTGGGGCCTGGTTTTGGCCCAGGCTGCTCAAATCCAGCCGGTCCGGGCCAAATGAGCAGCCCCGCTGCAGATGTCCTTATTAGAAAACGACAGCGAGCGACGGATCGGTCGAGGTCGACTGTGAGAACACGCACGTCGGCGTCAATGTGCCCTCTGCCCGCGGCGTCACTGTGTCGCAGATAAAAGTGACTGCCGCTCTAGTCATGGCGGCCGCGCCGTATGCGTGCATGTACGCGTACAGTCGTCGCGTACTAGTAGTAGGTAGTACGTACTGTACACACAAACCTGGTCCGTTCCCGATCCAACGGGATGCTTTACGGATACTGTACCGGATCCTTTTCCGGCAAGGAGTGGGACTCCGTTATCGGAGGACGCGCCGTGCGGAGCCCGAGCAATAGCATAGCATACCTCGGTCTCGGCGGCCTCTTGCCTGGCTAGCTTGGGCTAGCTGGCTCGTCGAAATGGGAGAAAGGTTAAAGCCGCGGCGTGCGTGCAGAGCTTGGCCGCGGCGGTCGGCCGGTTACTCGAGCGGGAATCCGATGGCTCCCGGCGGATCGGAGGCCGGCCGGGGATCGGGAAGGCGAGCGGAGACGGGGTGGCGTCTAGCGAAAGCGCGCGTACAGCAAATACGGTTGCCAGTACTGCGGCTGGTGTTGCGATTTCATGGCTGCAGGGACGGATCGGATCACAAGTGAACAGTTGCGCAAGCCGGGGCCAGCGATTTCCTCTCGGAGCGGTCAAAGGAGGTCGTTGTAGGTTCTACTAGCTACCACTAGCAGCCTAGCAGGCCTGCTGCATGGTGGTGACTCTGCCTTGCAATTCAATAGGGTGTACTACAATTGCGTGCAAGTCTGAATGATAAATGATGGGCGAATTACATATTGTGCCGCTGCCTGTTTGTTGCAAACTGAGTTGAGCGAGAATTAGGCAATGCAGGTAGCATACTAGCATCCCACCACCCTATTTCGAAACGAAACTGCGCCAGCTAGGTAAAACTGAAACAAACACTAGTCAATCTCATAGTGGAAACGAGAATTTCCCTCACCTTATGGTAGTCTGGACACTAGCCACGTGAAGAAGTATCAGGAAATGATCATGAAACTGCACACAATAAAAACACGTACTCATGTTGTATCAATCATTAAAACCATTAGGGAGACATAAGAACTTTCAATCTCCCCTTTTTGATGGATTTATGACAACAATGATACGTGGCGTTAAGGGTTTAAGAAAAGGCGCATCGATCAAATTCTCTCTCCTAGATGTATTGTCTTTAAGCTTTCAAATGCTCAAAAGATGTGATGCATCTTTTGAGCATTTGAAAGCTTAAAGACCCATGCATATAGGAGAGAGCTCCCCCTAAACTTTTGTGACCCATGCAAGAGAGAAATAGACATAGTAAATAATAGAGCTAATGACTAAGTTTTCAACAAGTCGCAAATAACAATAAGGTCTAAACAGATAATCACGGAACCACGAGTTAAAAGAACAAACGACTTAAATGACTTGTGATTCCACCCTTGCAACAACCCGAGATATCCTAACTGAACATTTCTCCCCCTTTGGCATCAAGACACCAAAAGGGGGGAAACGCGATGCTAGCGTCCCTATAGAGAATTACTCCATGCCAGGGTGAACCGGGGTACGCGGGGGATCCTCATGCTGAGCCACATCCTCATCACTCAAGGAGTTATGCTTGGAGATCCACTCATCCTTGGGGTTAACCACTTCTTCGGAACCTGGAGGAGACCCTGGAATCTCCATCTGGCGCATAATGACCTTCTGACGACAGGCAGCCTTCTTCTTATACACAATATCATTATACATTCGGTCCTGAAGGTCAAGCTGAAGACAAAAGGACTTGCACAGTTTGCGCTGAACTTTCTTGAACCACCCAGGGGCCATAGCAGGAGGAGGAGGACCACGAGGACCAGCAGAAAAGGACACCTCCTTTTTCTTCTTAACCCGACATGCCATCTTTTGGTCCTTGCCTACCTCCTCTTATGCAATTTCAAAAGATTTTTGATATGTTCAAGCCAGTCCTGTTGCAGCAATTGAAGATTCCAAAGGCTCTCACACTTCCTGCTATGGAGTTTGTTAATTGTTTTGATTTTCCAAAGGCTTTGGCATATCACATGAGGTTTTCTTCAGTATCAGATTCTGATGTCATTACTGTTAAAGTCCCTGCTCCTCCTGTAGCTCCTAGAAGACTATGTTTTGAGGACAATAACAGTTCTCAATCATCTCAGGATAATTCCTCTCAGATCTTTGGTTCCTCTCTTACTGAAGAACTTAATCCACCTTCTCTTGGTGGTCCTAGGAAGAGGACAAGATCTGTCAGCACTCCCTCTGTTGCCAGTGCAGTTAGGAGAAGTACTAGGCAATCCATTATTGCAAATGGTCATAGACTGGTGGCCATGAAAGATAATCCCACCCCAAAAAAGAAAGCAAGATCTGCAAGGCCCATAAATTATGATTCTATTGTGACCCCTCACACTCCTGTCAGGTCTTTGCAGCTCATTGGGAGGCAGCTAGAAATTCCTGAAGAAGATTTTTCTGAAGATAAGCTTGAGGCTTGTTAAGGAAGGATAAGAAGGAAGATGTTAATGATGATTAGAGTCCTTTCATGTTCTTTTGTCCCACGTTTGGGCGTTTTGGGCCTATTTTGGCCTTTGCTCTAGGTGTTTAGGGGCATTGTTGTGTTGTCCTGGTCCAAGAATGTTAGTACCCTCTATATTATTTATGTGCTACTTTATGTGTACTGGATAATATTTGTTATTTTCCTGTGCTGGTTTCGATGGTTATGCCTTTCACTATGTTCATGTCCCATAATTTGTTCTAATGGATAGCATAATTTGTTAGATGTTAGATTGGAAGGTATTGGACTGGAATGTGAGAGGATTAAATAACAAAGATAAGAGAGTTATTGTCTATAATAAAATTGATGTGAGCCAATGCTCTGTGCTTTGCCTCCAGGAAACAAAATGTGATTCTTTTGATTACTCATTTATCAGATCATTTTGTCCAAAAAAGATTTGACAGGTATATCTTCTCCCCTCTATTGGTGCCTCTAGGGGTATTATTGTTCTATGGAATAGTTCCATTTTTTATGATAAATTAATTGAGGTGAAAAGATTTGCTATTTCTATCGGTTTTACTGCAAAGCATAATTTGTATTCTTGGACTCTTTTCACTGTTTATGGGCCATGTAAAGGTTTGGAAAGAGACTTATTTGTCCAGCGGCTACATGATCTTATTATTCCTGTGCATTCTCTATGGCTATAAGTGGGAGATTTTAATTTTACCAGATCTATTGATAATAGAAATAAACCTGGGGCAGACTTGAATGACATTTTCATTTTCAATGAAGCAAGGACGCATCTAGAGCCAAGTATAGAACGACACGAACACTAGCTAGAGCACGCGATGACTTTGGACTCATCAATCGCCCTACCTCAAGCATTTCTTCGCGACAGTTGACTCAGGGCGTAACAATTCTTTTCATGAGCTCGACTAATTCTTATATTTTTTTCTAAAACTAGCAAAGTGGCCCTCGCAAATGCGAGGGAATCAAATTTAATGTGTTAAATTGCATAAGAAGTGACATTTTGATTTTGTAGATAGTTAAATCTTTTTAAATGACATTAATTACAGAAATGTAAGAAATTAAAGTGCATATGAATGCAAATTCTGGTTGCCTGTATAACTTATACATTTGCGGAAATCCGCATGTTGTGTTATATATAACAAATATAAGGGTTAACCTACGCAATTGTCATATGATGTAAAATAAACATGTGGATGAAGTAAACATATAATAATAGGTGACGAAGATATATATTGGGCCCTGATGCGTGTTAACACACGTTCGTTGGGAGACCCCAAGAGGAAGGTATGAAGAGTGCAGCAACAAGTTTCCCTTAGAAAGAAACAAAGGTTGAATCGTCCAGTAGGAGAAAGAAGCAACTTCTAAACGTTGATGCGGCTGAGGCAGCAGGGCGCACTACCGGTTCAGCATCAACATAGAACCTACATAACACAATCAAATCACTTCGCCCCAACGAAGCAGTGAGGTTGTCAATCTCACCGGTTTTGTTGAAAACAAATATGTTAAACATATAGTGTGGAAAACAATAGGAAAATAGTATGAAAACAATAGTAGCAGTGTGAAAACAGTGATTGCAGTGGTTGTATTATCAATATGAGGAAAATGGACCGAGATCCACAGTTCACTAGTGGTGTCTCTCCATAGAAGATAAATAACATGTTTGGTGAACAAATTACAGCTGGGCAATTGACAGATATAAAGGCTGCACCTTCGTGCATATGCATGACATGATGATTACTATGTGATTCGTGCGGGCATTACAACAAAATACATAGACCATTATCCAACTGCATCTATGACTAATAATCCACCCTCAGAATGTCATCCGAGCAATCCTTGGGTATTAAGTTGCAAGCAACAGATAATTGCATTACGCAAAGTGTGTAATGTAAACAATGTAAACATCGTTGTTTTATCCATAGCGGCAACATCACATCCCCCACCCGTTACTTTTCTGGCACTCGAGCATGAGTAAAAGGGAGGCATGAACCCACTATCGAGCAAAAATACTCCCTCTTGAAGTTACTAGCATCTACTTGGATAGAGCATCTACTAATAACAGAGAGCATGCAAGATCATAAATAACATACACATGAAAAGAACATGATAGATTGATAATCAAGAGACATAGCATTCAATATTCATCTGATCCAGCAAACACAACATGTAGTATTACAATAAGATGATCTTGACCATGTAGGGCAACTCACAATATATAAACATGAGGCATAAAGAGGAGAGAACAACCATATAGCTACTGGCATGGACCCGTAGTCCAAGGATGAACTACTCACGCATCATTCTGGAGGCGGGCATGGTGGTGTAGAGCCCTCCGGTGATTATTCGGCGTGCCGGGGAGAACTCCAGAACCCTCCCGAACTAGGGTTGACGATGACGGTGGCCTCGAGTGTTTTTCGTGGAAAAGGTGGATGTTTTTGGGTTAACCTCACGTGGGGTATAAATGGGCGAAAGGGCAACGTCAGTGGGCGGCCAGGGGGCCCATGCCACCCCATGGCGCGGCCAGGGGGCGCGCCTCCCTATGGTGTGGGCCCCCTCCGGGTCTCCTCCGGACTCCGTGTGCGCGACAGATTTCTAAGACCCCCTATTTTTGAATCGTCCAATTCTGAGAATATTTTCAGACCAACTTTTCTGAAACCAAAAACAGCAAAAAACAGGAAGTGGCTCTCTGGCATCTTGTCAATAGGTTAGTCCCAGAAAATCGATAAAAATGACATAAATTGTATAGAAAACATGTAGCATTACAATAAGATGATCTTGATCATGTGAGGCGGTTCACAAGATCTAAACATGAGGCATAAAGAGGAGAGAACAACCACATAGCTACTACTATGGACCCGTAGTCCAAGGATGAACTACTCACGCATCATTCTAGAGGCGGACATGGTGGTGCAGAGCCCTCCGATGATGATTTCCCTCCCGGCAGGGTGTCGGGTAGAAATCCAGGACCCTCCCGAACTAGGGTCGACGATAAGTGCGGCCTTGGGTGTTTTTCGTGGAAAAGGTGGATGTTTTTACGGTTAACCTCCCGTGGGGTATAAATAGGCGAAAGAGCAATGTCGGTGGGCGTCCAGGGGGCCCACACCACTCCATGGCGCGGCCAAGGGGCGCCGTCCTATGGTGTGGGGCCCTTGTGGCCCCCCTCCGGATCTCCTCCAGACTCCGTGTGCGCGACAGATTTCTAATACCTCCGGTTTTTTAATCGTCCAATTCCGAGAATATTTCCAAAACAACTTTTTTGAAACCAAAAACAACAGAAAACATGAACTCGCTATGTGACATCTTTTCAATAGGTTAGTCCCAGAAAATCAACAAAAATGGCTTGAAGTGTATAGCAAACATGTACCAAATAACATGAAAACAACATGGAACATAAAAAATTATGGATACGTTTATGACGTATCAGGCCCGCACTACTCACAATGAAGCACAATCAGTCACAAAATGACTAGATATGCATGAAAACTTGATTTTCGCATAATAAGAGGAGTGTTCACTCATGGATTGAGTTACGCTCGCCCTATGTCTATGCTTACATCCAAACATAATAGCAAGTATAATGGAGGTACTTGTGCAAGGTATAAAGTGAAGTTAGACGCATCAATGACATTTAGTTCATTCTTCATAGCCCGCAATCTTGGTTCACCAAGGGTCTTCGTGAAGATGTCAGCAAATAGATCCTTGGTGGAGACACAAGAGAGATCAATATCACCCTTCTCAACATGACCCCGAATGAAGTGATGACGAATCTCAATATGCTTCGTCTTGGAGTGAAGAACAGGGTGTAGGTGATCTTGATAGCACTTTCATTGTCACATAGAAGAGGCACTTTGTTAAATTTGACACTGTAATCACTTAAAATTTGCCTCATCCATAGCCATTGAGCACAACAACTTGCCGCGGAGATGTACTCGGCCTCGGTGGTGGAGAGAGCTATGCAATTTTCCTTCATGGAAGACCAACACACCAAGGAGAGACCAAAAAATTGGCAACCCCCGGATGTGGACTTCCTATCCGTCTTCTCTCCCGCATAATCTACATCCGAATACCCAATGAGCTGAAAGGTTGAACCCTTGGGATACCAAAAACCAAAGTTTAGGGTATGAACTAAATATCGAAATATTCGTTTAACCGCTTCAAAATGACTTTAACTAGGAGAGGCTTGAAACCTTGCACACTTACCCACACTATACTTGATATCCGGTCTAGATGCACAAAGTTAAAGCAAAGACCCAATCATGGAGCGGTATACCTTTTGGTCTACCTCTTTACTATCCGGATCGGTTTCAAGTCAAGGGTTGTGGACATTGGAGTCTTCATAGGCTTGGCATCGTGTATATTGAACCACTTGAGCATGTCTTCGGTATATTTAGCTTGCTTGATGAAGGTTCCTTCGGTATATTGCTTGATCTCAAAGCTAAGGAAGTACTTCAATTCTCCCATCATGGACATCTCAAACCTATCGGTCATAAGCTTGCAAAAATCTTCATTGAACCTGGTATTAGTAGACCCAAAAATGATGTCATCCACATAGAGTTGGCATATGAACAAGTCACCTTCAAACATCTTAGTAAAGAGCGTGAGATTGGTTAAACCAACATTAAACCGACAATTTACTTGAAACTCTTTAAGGCGCTCGTACCACGCACATGGAGCTTGCTTAACTCCATAGAGCACCTTATCAAACTTATAGACGTGATCGGGGTGGTTGTGATCTTCGAAACTCGGAGGTTGCTTGACATATACTAACTCATTAGTGGGGCCATTTAGGAAAGAACTTTTAACATCCAATTTATGTAACTTGAAATTATGATGAGATGCATATGCAAGCAAGATACGAATGGATTCAAGACGAGCTACGGGAGCAAAGCTTTCACCCAAATCAACACCTTCAACTTGATAAAACCCTTGAGCCACCAATCTCGCCTTGCTGTGAATGTCGATGCCATCTTTGTCTTGCTTGTTCTTGAACATCCACTTGGTGCCAATAACATTCTTGCAATCCTTGGGTCTTGGCACTAACTTCCACACTTTGTTGCGCTCGAAGTTGTTGAGATCATCATGCATGGCTTCAAACCAATCTTGATCTTCGATAGCTTCATATACTTTGTTGGGCTCAATGAAAGAGACAAAAGCATGAGCTTTGCTAAAATCCTCCACTTTCCTCCTAGTGCCGACCCTTCCTCGAACTTGACCAAGAATCTTTTCCTCCGTGTGACCCGCACGCTCAAAACTTTCTAGGCTTCTCTTTGCTCAACGAGCTAGAACCTCCTCCAAAGTTTTCTTGGATATAGCTTGAGAATCACCTTCATCGTAGTCATGTCCATCTTGAACTTGTCCTTGATCATCAATGAGTGAAGGATCACCACTTGACTGAGCTCTCTCAACAATGGGAGGATCTTGAGCTTGGCCTTGTTCATTAGCTTGAGGGCTTGGTGCATCTTCTTGGATAGCTTCTGTATCAACGGGTGTAGTCAATGGCTCCACTTGAGTAGAGCATAGTCCTTCTGCCTCCGCCAAAAGGTGTCCCTCAATGGGAATTGTTTCACTAATCCCCATTCTTCTTATAACGATGAGAAGAATTGCATCTCCTACAACACCATGATCTATGCGGCCCCATTGGGAGCCATTATCCTCATCAAACACCACGTCTATAGCTTCTTCAAGTTGTCCGACGGACTTGCTATAGACTCTATAGGCGTGAGCATTTATGACATATCCAACAAAGATACCCTCATAAGATTTGGTCTCGAATTTTGATAAACGTTTACCTTTCTTACTAATGAAACATTTGCAACCAAACACCTTGAAGTAAGATACATCTGACTTCTTTCCTGTGAGAATCTCATAGGGAGTCATGTTCAGCTTCTTGCGAGGATACAACCGGTTGCTAGCATGACAAGCAATCAAGACGGCTTCCGCCCAAAAATTATAAGGAGAAGTGAACTCCACAATTATTGTCCTTGCCACATCCATAAGTGTCTCTTTTTGGAGGTCCTTGCCGCATCTAAAAATTATAAGGAGAAGAGAACTCGCTAAAGTTGTTTGGAGGTCACAACAGGCACAATGGACGGGGACAATGTTCATTATATTACACATGAATCGCTTTGCGTCCGGTCTTTTTCATCCGATCTTTGTACGATGCACCAATCCGAGAGTTCTTGTTCAAGAGCTGGTACAAAGCAACGGACCGATCGGCCGTCGGACAAACGGCGTATGCCAAGCAGTGCTCATATTAAACTTGCTGCATTGCAGTATTCGGGTGAACCACGTCATGACGCTTTTATGAAGGTCCCGGGCTTTCGAGTAAGAAAGGGCCCCTTATAGAAGCACTTGAGTGAGGTTTCGACCTATAGCCGGGGGGAATATTTTTCAAAATCGACCCGGGACAAACGAAGAGAGGTATGAAATTAACCCTGTAATGCTTGATATGTCGCGCATTAGGCAGTACGAAGGTGACGGTACGGAAATCCGTATAGTCATATATATTTTGAAGACATACGTGTGACTTCATTCTGCTGCTAGCGACGGGGAGGTTTAATGCGATGGAAGGAGGGGAAAAAATCACCCAATGGCTCAATTGTAATTGTTAATTATTTGGGCGGGCTCTTCATGTTTTGGTTGGGACGTATACACGCCGTACTAACGTGTCATTTGGTATTTGCAAGTGTAATTGTATTTTGCACGGTGATGGTATGAATATAAGCATTTTCTAAATCCAAATAATGAACATTATGAGCTGTCGTCTCATGTGTCCGTTTCTTCCCCTTTTCGGCTCCCATGAATCACGATATCATCTAATTCCCTGGAAAATGATCATAATTGATCTTGGACCAAATGATCTCTGTTTTTCCCGTAAGGAAAGAAACACAAACGAAAAAAAAAACGCAATAGGAAAGAAACATAATAGGAGACCACGGAGAGATACATAATGCTGAGATTCCGCAAAAAACAATGCAGGAAAAAGGTCGAGCAAAGCATTGCCGCGCCTCCTCCTCCTCAAAGTACAGACTCGGAAAGAAAAGGGAGAAGGAAAGCGGCATGAAAAAAAGAGCGTGCATTTCTCCGGTCAGCGTCCTCACTTCCCGCTTCCGTTGCCCGTCGTTACCTCTTGCCCAAAACACCCCTCCCCTTGTCCCTACGCCGGAGCACATACAAAAGAGTCGTCATCCCCCTCCCCTCATCCGCCCTCTCCTCCTCTTCCACGCCTCGCCTCACCCACTCCACACCGGAGGACGAGCACGAGGCGGCGGGGAGCGACCAAGCCAGTACCACACTTATCCTATCACTGTATCGGGCGACATTTACCGGCAACAAGAAGAGACCGATGGCTCCTTGCTACGAGATGGCGGCCTCCATCCTGCTCTGCGCCGAGGACAGCAGCAGCCTCCTCGGCTTCGGCGACGAGGAGGAGACGCACTCAGCGGCTGGAGCAAAGACGACGAGCGGGTCGCCGTACTGCGGCGGCGGCGGCGCGTTCGCCGCCGCGGATTTCCCGTTGCCGTCGGAGGAATGCGTGGCCCGCTGGGTGGCGACGGAGGCGGAGCACATGCCCAGGGAGGGCTACGCGGAGCGGCTGCGCGCCGGGGGCGTGGACCTCCGCGTGCGCACCGACGCCGTCGACTGGATTTGGAAGGTGGGTTACTGCTTGCTCCTGATGGTTAGCGCGTACCCAGCTGTCTTTCCTTCCTCCTCTGTCTTGGCCGCGTACGATTCGCACGATCCACCGAGCGCGTCATCGACTCATCGTCGTCCTGAGTGTCCTGAATGAACTGAAATTCGTATATCGCAACTGCAGGTTCACTCGTACTACAGCTTCGGCCCCGTCACTGCGTCCTTGGCCCTCAACTACCTCGACCGCTTCCTCGCGCTCTACCAGCTTCCGGTGAGACTCCATTCATCCGGCCTACTAGCTGTTTCTTGGTCCGTGAAACATACCGCCATTGCAGTGCTGCGGTGATGGACCAGTGTGGCTCACGTGTTTGTCGTTCATGTTTCCAGGAAGGCAAGGCTTGGATGACGCAGCTGCTATCGGTGGCGTGCTTGTCCCTGGCTGCGAAGATGGAGGAGACTTCGGTGCCTCAATCCATCGACCTGCAGGTGAGAAAACCCCGATCGTTGCCCGTTTGGTCTTTCCGAGATCTCGTAATGACCATCGCTGTTGGATCGATCAGGTCGGGGACGCGCGGTACGTGTTCGAGGCGAAGACGATCCAGAGGATGGAGCTGCTGGTGCTGAGCACGCTCAAATGGCGGATGCAGGCCGTCACCCCCTTCTCCTACGTCGACTACTTCCTCCACCAGCTCAGCGCCGGCAATGCGCCGTCGAGGCGCTCCGTCCGGGAGGCCGCGGAACTCATCCTCGCCGTATCCAGAGGTGCGCATGCAATGCATTTTCTTGTTTGTTTGTCAGAGCAGAGCAGAGAAGCATTGACCATTCGGATAATAATTAATCTAACATTGCGGATCGGTTCACCCATGGCAGGAACAGCGTGCCTGGAGTTCAGGCCCTCGGAGATCGCCGCGACGGTCGCCGCCGCCGTGGCCGGAGAAGACTTCCGCTGCACCACCCACGTAGATAAGGTGAGCCGCCGTGCGCCACGATGTTCACGCAAATTTCTCTTTGTCTTTTGGCGTGCACAGGCGTCTCTCATTTACTGCGGCACAGCGCAGTTTGAGGCTTTGAGGTGCTGTAGCAGTACGTCTGAGACGTGCAGAAAAAGTCATGGCCTGTGTGACCGCGCGCGCGTACTTGTCCAGACACCATGCAGCGAACGCGTGAGCTGCATTTAGAGCCAGCTACTCCTGGACTTAATTGGTTTGTTGCCTTGTGCCTGCAGGCGAGGGTGCTGCGCTGCCATGAGGCCATGGCGCTGGGGCTGGGAGGCGCCACCACCACTGCGCTGCCACTGCCGCCCAAAGCCACAGGCCTGGGCGGCAGAGCCTACTCTGACTCCGGCCTGTCCGCGCCGCGGAGCCCCACCGGGGTGCTCGACGCGGCCTGCCTCAGCTGCACCAGTGATGGCACAAGTACAACCACTGCGGCGTCGTCGTCAGAGTCATCAATCGAAAGCTCTGCTGGTGGGTTCGACAGCTCCCCGGTTAGCAGCAAGAGGAGGAAGATCAGCAGATGATTAGGACAATCATACTAGGTGTGTCATCTCTCGGTGGGCAAGTCAAATGGCTTTGGTGGATTGCGACGGCTCTGGGAGCTAGCTTTTGATTTCGACGCCGTACTATGTGTGAAAAACTGAAAACTAAAGAGCGTGAAAGGCGACTGAGGGATCAAAAGCAAGGCGCGCTTCGATAAGACAACAGAGGAAAAACTGATGAATAAAGAGAGCGTGGCTCTGACTACAAACGGCGATTGTCAAAAGAGCAAAGGTTTTGTACAAAGGCAAAGCTGAGGCGAGTGAGGTGAGATGACCAAAATAAAGGCAGACGATGATTGATGTGACAGGGCAAGAACTAGCAGGCAGGCACTGACCTAGCTGTGTTTTAGCTGCTTGTTAGTTTTGCATTGTTCTGTAATTTTCCACCGAATTCCCGTTGTGAAAAAAAAACTGAGATGAAAAACAAACAGTTTTGGCGTCAACTAATGATGACATGATTGAAACACAAGACGATCGCTGCAAAGCGCCTCTTGCGAAGAAAAGGGAGAGAGAAAACAAACAATTTTGTCGCCAAATAATGATGACATGATTGAAATCCAAGAGGAGGCAAGCAAAACTAACAAAACAAACAAAAGAAAGACAAAACCCATAAGACGTGGAAGCGGGTTTCCTTTCATTTAGGGGTTATGAACTATCAACGTCATCTAGGATCAGTTTCCTCTTGCTTTGCACTACCAGTACTATATACTCCGTGGCTGCCACCTAATATTGTTTGACCAGTTGTCTGCATAGACCATGAAATTTAAAGAGAGGAGACACTGTCTGAAGAAACCTCGGGAACACAAACATAAAAGTAGTACTAGTGCCATACAGTGCAGGGGGTGTTGAGAATCTACGTAAAGAAAATTAGATTGGTTGGAGCTTAGTATGGTCCTTTCGTGGAGTTAAAGCTTCTTCCTCGCCAAACTAGTAGAGTTTGAATTGGTTCCTTTTCAGGCGAGCCATCGCTACATTGCTTGTCACTATACGTTCCAAGCAAAGACACTTAACAACTACTCCCTCTATCAGGAGTACTAATAATGCAATACATTCAGTAAAGCAGCAGAGTTAAACAACATGGGAGATACCGTTCAGTACCCACTTGAAACGGGAAAGCTGCACTTTGCCATATAGTTGTACTTAGGCATGTACAATGGTTCTATCTTAGTGATGCCACGTAAGATGATTGCTGAGTTAGAGGAAAGAAACGGAAAAAGTAGTTTGCCTCTCTTAACGAAGAGATGATCTCTTAGCACAATTGTCTCACCACAATATTAGCAAATCTGCTTGTTAGAGAAAAGGCTAAAAGATAATCCATTATACATTATGTTTTTTTAGTCTTATCTAAAAATTTAAGATAAGACGTTTTATCAACCATTAACCATGCCCTTATCCGAAACGACATACAGAGCCTGCATCGCTCCATTTATTAGAGCATCTCCAGCCTCCAGCCGTTGCTGCTGCCAAACTGTTTTTGGCCGAAAATAGCGCCCGTGAAAGGGCTGCTGGCGTTAATTTCGGTGTGAGGGTCTTGTCTCTCAGTCGCGACACCAACAGAATCAGGCGAAAACAAATAAAATTCGATGAAACCTAGGTGAATTCATTAAATTTGACCAAAGTATAGACGATTACATAGTATGGGCGAAAATAAGCTAAAAAAGTCTTTTTCATGCCGAGCACGTGATAGATCTTTGTGTGGTCACTGTCGTCGCCATCGGAGTCACTCGGCAACTCGTCCTTCGGGGCACGGCTGGAGTCTGGAGCTCTGTCGTGGGTCGCCGACATGCGCCCAAAACCGCGAGGCTTCATCCTCGTCGCCGATGTCGTCGATGACAAAACCCTTGTTGGGTGATGACGCCCGCCTTTCTCTGATGAAGAGGTTGTATCGTGCCCGGCGGCAAGACAATTCCTCATTTGGCTCGTCTTTCACGCAAGCGAGGGGCGTTACCGAGAAGGTATGCGGCACCAAGCGCAGTCGATGAGGACGAGTGGCGGCGGCGAGAGGGGTGGGTTTGGTGTTGTCCAGCCGCTGCTAGATGTGCGCGAGGACGACTAAGAGGGATTGCACCTCGGCTTACTCCACCAGATACGACAGCCCTAGACAATGTTGCGCGCCGAGACATGGCCTCTTGTGGGCAGCGCCACCAGCAGCTCAGCGTTGCGCTGGTCGAAGTAGGCGGTCCAAGCCGCATCGTTGCCTGGAGCCTAGCGAGGTTCGCGCCGCGCTGCTATCGGGAAAGCCACTCCGATTGCTTCGATCTCGGTGGCGCCCTCGTGGCATGTGGGCGGTGGAGGTACATGAACACCTGCGCCGCTGAGGCGTCATGACCTCGGGGTGCTCATTGCCCGGCGGCGCGTGCCAATTTGCTCGTTGCAGAAGCTGCGTCTCCCGTAGGTGAGCGTGCGGCGGCCAAAGCCGTTGGCAGCCGCACCGCTCCTCGAAACCTTGCCATTTTTCGCGGTGATAGTGGGCGAGAAGGTGGGAGGGAGAAGAAGACGAGCGAGTATGCGCTTCACGGCGGTGATGTGGGTCACTGGCGAGCGGGCTGACCGGCGGTGCGGCGACTGGACTGATTGGAGGTGGCGTTAATACCATGCGGAAGACGTGGCTCGCTGATAGGACGGGTCTGCAGGAGATATTGCGCTATTTCCCTTCTACTGGCTCCCCAAGTGCCTCTAAGGGCATGTACAATCGTTGATAAGGCTGTCTTATCTTAACTCCGCCATGTTATGTAGATATTACAAAAAAACATGTTGTACAATGGGCTATTTTTTAGTCCTATCGCTAACAACCAGTTATCCTAAATAAGTGGTGAGACAATTATGCTAAGAGGTGATCTCTTAGCTAAGAGAAGGCAAACGTCTTTTTTCAGTTTCTCTCTCCGCCAACTAAGCAATTATCCTACGTGGCATCGCTAAGAGAGAACCATTGTACATGCCCTAAGAGCATGTCTAACAGGACCCTTAAAATTTCGCCCCCTAAATCGCGTGTAGAGGGCCCTGTACAGGAAATCTAGGAAAATCCGTGCTAAGATTTAGAAGTTCGTCTAGCAGTCCCCCTATCTCCGCCCCGTATGTTTGAATTCGAACTACGCGGGAGAGAAGATAAACTCGATTTCATTCATCAGAAGATCACCATTGCTACATGAACTGCTCGAACATGAACTCCTAACCTAATCTAGTCTAGGAAGACTACGGGGCCGGAAGCCTCCATCGCCTTGAACTGCTCGACGTCGGCGACGGCCTTCGCCTCCTCCTCCGCTTCCGCCCGCGCCGCGGCCTCTGCTTCCATCTTCGAAAGCTCGACCGCCGCCGCGAAGGCGGCCTCCTCCTCCTCCTCTGTCGCCGGTAACTCCTCCTACTGCGCTGTCGCCGCGCCTCCTCCTCCGCTGCCGCTTGCGCCGTCGCCGCCGCGCTTGAACTGCTGCTGCAGCTCCCACCCCGCGCGCCATTTGGAGAATTGGGGGCCGCACATCGGGCGCGGCGGCGGGTCATCGGTGTAGTATCTCCCGCCCGGGGCGTAGTCCTTCAGAGTCTCCGGCATGGCCTCCGGCCACGCCTCGTACTTCCTGGCGCCGCGGCGGCTCCCTGCAACGGAATGTTTGCAGTGGAGCCGCCACGCCTCCTCGAGCGTCTCCGGCTCGCGGCGGCGCTTGGAGCGGGCGGTGGAGGAGCCGGAAGCGTCGGGGGAGCTCATCGCGGTGGAGGCGGATGGAATGCGGCGGCGGCGCGCGCGTAATTTCTCGCCGGAGCTGCGGCGACGCACGGCGGAGCTAGGGTTGCGGGTGGGGGGTTGGACCCCCACCCCAGCCCTCACCCACTATAAGTACGGGGCGGAGGGGGCGGTTTCGCAGGCCCCGTATAATTTTTGTAAGGGCCAGGCCGCATACGGGGCGTGCTAGAAGGCCGTTTTGGCCCGCATCCCGTATGCCGCCGGAATTTTACGGGGCGCTCGCGTGATACGGGGCCTGTTAGACATGCTCTAATGCGCTTGGTTCGGTTGAGTCCGTTGATGCTAATTTCAGCCCAAACCGAGACTCCAAGGGACACGAGTGGGTAAAATTGTTTGCGCGTCTGGAGAAAAAGGGTGTTTTTTTTAAATGGGTAAAACCCCTGTCCCTACATCAAGACGATGCACACAAGGTTTTATATTAAAAAGAATCAAGTGTGTAGCAAGTTCAGGAAATAAACTCCAAACTATCACATCTGAGCGCACATAAAGAGTGGCCTGTGGGTGTCTTAACGATTGGGTGCCTAGTTTGTAGCCACACTTGGAGAAAATTTCGTGATCAGATGACCCTGCTGTTATCGTATGATCCAGACCCGCTCCTGCTCGATCATATGCAGGGCAAAACAGCATGTTTGCACGAGATTCGATCGCACGCGCGCTGAGCGAGGCAAAATGTCAGTAAAACCCCGTCAAGCTCCACTACTACTTAGAGTTAGAGGCCATCACATGCGTCGACCCTATTTATGGCCCTGTTCGCTGCACCACCTAACCCCGGCCGGTCAAGCCTTGGGCGAATACATAAAAACGCTGGCGTTTCAGACCTGATAACATGTTTTTGTACCGAAAGTGCGGCCGGCGTCCGAATCGTGTGCCGCTCTGGAAGACAAGTCACCCGGGGACAAGACCATGAATTCTTTCACGAGTGCAACGTACGCGTAGATAGATAGATGGATGGATCCAGCTGCGCCCAGGATAGGTATCACGAGTTCATCACTCGCTTGCTGGCTGGTGGTTCCTGTTCACGAGTACATAATTTGGTCCGTGGCCGGCCGGGTGCACGGACGGATGCCCCACGGGCACGAGAGGGGCGTGCCTGGACCGGGCCACAAAGTTATTCTCGAGATGCGCGCGACGGCCGATGGATCCGCCGCTTTGACGGTAAATTCTCCACCAAAGGAACCGGACATATGCCACGCACATCGCATCGCAGCCAGAAGTGAAGAGAGCTAGCGGGGCGAAAGCGAGATGCAAGGGCCAAGTTGCCGGCCGGTCGACCGACCGGATTTTTACTTCCTTTTCCGGACCTGGGCAGGGGAATAAACGCACGCCGCGCCATGCCGGGACAGCTCGAGGCTCCACGTCCCCGGCCGCAACCGTAACTAATTGCGGTTCACCCCTGCACTGGCACGGCGGCAACTACTCCGTAGTATAGTTTAGCTTGGCCGGCCGGCCGGCCATGCATGCCCGGCCAAAGACCGCGCCAGTAAAAAGCGCTAACGCGCGCGCCCAGATGGGATCGCGCGAGCGGCGAGACTAGTCGTCCTCGTCGACGTCGTTCCCCGGCGTGACGCCTTCGTCTTGGACGTACGCGTCGACCCCGCCGCGGCACGGCACCAAGCGCGCTCGCATCGCAGGCGCAGCTAGTGGTACTGCTGGCCGGTGGGTCTCCCGGCTGACGACCGAGGTGGCTAGCGTAGCAGCAGCGGCAGCGGATGGTCCGGCAGAACGGTAGGGCCGTCACGGAGAATGTGCGTGTGTGGATTGCATCGGAGCTGTGTCCAAAATGCCACGTATGGCTCGGGTCATGCATGTCGCGAGCGCAGTCAAACCATCGTCTCGTCACCATGGTACGTTGCAACTTTTTCCGCCATGGGGACCGGCTTTGGGGCCGGGACCCCGAAACCACGAAATTTGCGGCAATTTGGTGGAATATGCATGGACATCAGCATCCGTAAACAATCCTCGGTTTGTAAGGGTTTCGTTTCTACAGTTTCCGGATTCTTTTCTAATGAAAAAACTTTGTTTTTTTACGAAAAAGGCCGACCAAACTATTGGTCACCAACGAGGGTAGAAAAAAATCACAGGAGTAATAAAAATTACAAATAGCTCTCCCGACCACTTAGCGACGACTACAGACGCCGAAGCGCCGCCGTCCTCACCCTCCCTCATCGGAGCCGGATAGAACTTATCGTAATAGACCTTGTAGTAGGAGGCAGACGAGAAGTCGGCGTGCTAATATCCCAAAGACCTGCGCACTGGAGGAGTAACCATCGCCAAGGATTACAACCGTGATTCGGAAGAGCCAGATCTACAACCACACGGACGAACACGAAAACGGACTAAATCTTAGCATATTCTTTGGACAAACGCCTCCACGCGTCCTCTGCCGGCGCTAGTCGCACCACCGGAACGAAGATAAACAAAATAGTCGAAAGTATTTGGTTTTCTTGTTAGGAAACACTCAACACGAGATGCACGGCAAAGTCAACCGCGCATTATTATTAGGCGAGCTTTGACGCCATCGACTGCGGTGGTAAAATTTTGTTTACTAAAGAAAAAAAACCAATATGAAAGGACTATGATTTTCAAATTTGGGGATCCAAGCAAGGAACGAAACTCAACTTAACCCTTTATTTCAGTTTTCTTGGGTTGGTTTTATTGGGCTTTTGCCTACCTTTTTTTCGTTTTTTTTTTTGAAAAGGGCTTTCGCCTACCATTCTCCTAGCACTAAAATGATAGCGGCAGGTTAGGTGTAGATTCCTAGTGCTAAGTGTTTCATGACATTAATATTCTTATTAACATCATGGTGAACTAGTAGAATCGACGTACTACAAGCATCATCTGTCATCTGTCTAGCCTAGATGCATAGCATTTTAATCAGTATTTCAGAGTATCCTACTCTCCTTTTTTAAACTAGGTAAATACTTGTGCGTTGTTACACAGGTTGCGGGTTGCGGGGGAGGGTGTGGAGAAACACAACACATTCTTTCTCACCTCATCAACGAGGGTGGTGACAGTATCATATTTCACTTTTAGCTCCGCAACAAACCATATGTTTTGTGATGGGACTCTCTGAACCGCCTCATCTCTCTCCCCTCGCATTGGCCTTCACTCTCCATGTAATCCTCTTGCACATTGTGATGATGATTGAATGTGAATATATTGGGAAGGGGTTTCGTCCAAGTGAAAGAGTTTCACATGGCTTCTCCTATATCAATATAAAAGGCAAAGCTTTTGCCTCGTTTCAATAAAAAAAAAGTTTCACATGGGCTGCGTCTAATGGTATGTAAAGTCACAATATTCTTTTTTTTGTGAGAAATAGAAATAAAAATATGCATACAAATCGATCGATAGTATAATACTTGTGAACCTATGCCACCATTGCTCGAGAATAAGTTTGAACGTAACTATGCGGTTACTATAAAAAATTCAGGATAGTAATGGTCTTGCTCCCATTTACATTCGTGATGCATGTACATTTTGCATCCCCGAGCTTGTTATCAATATTCCAGAATCAAGGTGTCAAGTGATGATGAATTCAAACCCACTTGAAGCATGTTGGCGACGTTTGTCGAAGAGCTAACCCAGAAGCTGTCGCATTCATCAAAGAAGTTCTCGCCAATCGGTCTGGGCTGCAGAGAAGCGCTCCTACTCCTCATGTGCAACCACCAGAGCCTGTCCCAATGGAACTGGACGAACCAGTGTTTCCCATACGGGAGACACCGAGTTGGGCTATGCCCATATTATCCTTTCTAAGGGACGGCACTTTACCTGAAGATGAGGTAACTGCGAGGCAGATTCAGAGAAGGTCCAAGGGCTACACTATAGTCCGAGACGTGCTGCACAAGAGAAGTGCCACTGGTGTGCTGCAACGCTGTGTGAGCCCAGAAGAGGGAGAAGAAATCTTGGTGGAGATACATCAAGGGGAATGTGGGCATCACGCCTCATCTCGGGCTTTGGTCAAGAAAGCTTTTCGGCATGGCTTCTACTGGCTCACTGCACTGCAGCAAGCTGAAGACATTGTGAGGAAGTGCACCGGCTGCCAGATGTTCGCAAGTAAGATTCACATGCCAGCTTCCGAGTTGAAAACAATTCCTATCACATGGCCCTTTGCTGTTTGGTGCTTGGATATGGTTGGTCCTTTCAAGCCGGCTAAAGGCAATATGACACATATCTTGGTCATGGTGGACAAGTTCACCAAGTGGATCGAGGTGAAACCTATTCGGAAGTGCGATGGGGTCACAGCTGTGAAGTTTGTGAAGGATGTGATCATGAGGTACGGCTACCCGCACAGTATCATCACCGACAACGGCACCAACTTTGCAGAGGGGGCAATGGTGCGATTCTGCAGAGATAAGCATATCCGACTAGACGTTGCGTCAGTCGCGCACCCTGCCTCCAATGGGAAAGTTGAGAGAGCAAATGGGATGGTACTGGCAGGCATAAAGCCAAGGCTGATTGAGCCGCTGCTGAAAACACCTGGGTGTTGGCTAGAAGAGTTGCCAGCGGTGTTGTGGAGTCTAAGGACTACCCCTAACCGGTCAACCGGCTACACGCCATTCTTCTTGGTATACGGGGCTGAAGCCGTGTTGCCAATAGACTTAGAGCATGACTCCCCCCGAGTAGCCCTCTACACGGAGGTGGAGGCGAGAGAAGCTCGAGAAGACGACGTTGACCTGCTTGAAGAAGCAAGAGAGCTGACTCTGTCACGTTCGGCTATCTACCAGCAAAACCTGCGGCGTTATCATAGCCGAAAGGTGAACCCAAGGGTTTTCCGAGAAGGAGACATGGTCCTTAGGCTTGTGCAGCGCACAGCCGGGATGCACAAGTTGTCTCCTCCATGGGAAGGGCCCTTCATTGTGAGCAAAGCGCTGCACAATGACGCGTACTATCTTGTAGATGTGCGCCCATCGCAGGCGAACAGGGCAGATAAAGCTGGAGAGGAAACCAAGCGTCCCTGGAATGTAGCTCTACTTCGTCGTTTTCATTCGTAAGCAAAGATGTGTATGTACCCTCTTATCCGAGTTGAAATTCTACTCTGCAATCTGAAATTGTTCTCGGGGACTGCCCTCGTCCAAATTTGCTCTAAGTGTTTTTACTCGGCTTGTTCCTTTGTCTATTCGGTTGCTCCACTTCAGAACTAATAAGTGCATTGAGTACTGTGTTTAAACCCATATGCCAACTCTTCGACTCTGCTGCTGTCCGAAACCCGGCTTCATGGCAAGCAAGAGAACAAGCAAAAGGTCAATGAGCACACGAAAATCACTAAGGAAGAAAGAGTGCAGGAACCGAGTAGATTGTCGGTTACTTTTTGTTCCCTGTTTTCGTCTTCTCGGCTAAGTGGTGGGCTGCGTTACCATGATTGTTTCTAGCGGCTAAGTATTTGCAGCCCTGCTACTTGATTCTTGTGACTCGAATACCAAACAAGCGACAAGTCGCAGGTAGAGCAGAGATGAAAAGACAGGGTGAATAAGAAATGCTACTCGGGGACTCGTATGGAAACACAACTCGGCATTAAGCCAGTGTAGTTCAAATTGATTAATGTCAACATAAACAGAGTGGGCATAAAAATTGAGTAGCAAGCAAAACAAAGGTAGTCTATTACGTCTGCTCCCGGCATCCCGGGGATCTGATAAAAGTTCAAGTGAAAAAAGATTGCAGGTTGCTTCAAGTTGAGGAGGCGGTGTTCTCGGCGCTGGCCTTGGCAGCTGTTTCCTCGGCGGCAGTCTTGGCGGTTGCTTCTTCAGTGGCCGCCTTCTCGGCCGCTTCTTCGGTGTTGGTGGCATCTGCCTCCGTCTGGACGGTGGCGGACTCTTCCAACTCGGCATCTTGCTGGGCGGCTGCCTGGTCAGAAGTGGCCGTGGCCACCGAGACGGGTCCTGGAGCCGAGGAGGAGCCTGAAGCGTGGCCAGGAGGGGGCACCGTGTCGTCGAGAGCAGCACCTGAGGAGGTGCCGAAGTCGAGGGGCTCGCTGTCGATGTGCGCCCCTTCGTCTTCATCGCTACTCGCGACGACGGTGGCTTTTCCTTTTCCGGCCTTGCCCTTGGGAGATTCGAAGAAGCCGTCAAGGTCTTCGTCTTCGTCATCATCTCCTTCGTCCTCGTACTCGGTGTCGGGTTCGGGGACGCCCTCGATGTAGACCTCCGTCTCGGCGCACTCTGCGACCTCATACGCAATCTGCTTGCGCAAGGCCACGCTCTCGGCATCCATCTCCCACTTGGAATCATTGCGCTTCCCGCGGATGCGCTGCATATCCAGGTTTTCATACCAAGATGCTATGCAGAGAAGCATCACGTCCGCACCAGCACGGGCTCCAGAGGCTCGCCATTTTTTCAGCTCGGCCTTCACGTTCTCCAGCTTGAGGGCGAGATCCCGCATGTTTCTTGGCTGGGGGTCATGAGGCCAGAACAGCCGGTGGAGCTCAAAGCCCGCATGCACCAAGTCAGTTCCGACGCCGGCCAGCTGTTCGAAGTAACCTTTGAGCACCAGCAAGCTGTCCTCGATATCAGCCCTGGTGTCAATTGGCTCACCCAGCGAAAGGCGAACTGCTCGGGCCTTGGCTACCGTAGGCGCAGAGGAAGAATCAAGACGAGGCCAGATATCTGAAATAGCAAGTGGCAAGATCAAAAACCGAGAAGAAAAAAGAAGCCGAGAAGGAACAAGACCGAGAAGAAAAGATGCAATGAAGAGAAAACTTACCGATCAGTTGGCGGCGCAGCTGCTGCAGCTTGGTTTTCCAGGACTCCTCGTTGCCAATGTGCTTTTCCTGGATATCGCGCAGGGTGGTCATCTGAGCGAAGAGATCAGCGTTGGTCTTCTTCAAAGTTTCGCATTCAGACTCGAGGGCCCTTTCCTTGGCTCGGAAAGTGGTCTCGGCCTTGGCCTTCTCGGCGATTGCCTTGTCCCTCTCGGCGCCAATCTTGACGGCATCTTGGAGTGCCTTCTGAAGCTGGAGCTGCAGCTTCTCCATCTCGGTGGTGTGGTCCTTCCCCAGAGTAATGGCCTGATCGGATAGCTGTTTCTCCAACTCCGCTGGCTTGACGCAATCTTGGTGTGCCTCAGCAAATGACTTATGATCTTCTGCGAAAAGATATATGAGGTTAGTAAATAAGCAGAGAAGAACCAAATTCAAGGTCACACCGAGTAAACAGCAAACTCACCTTCAAGTCTCTTTATGGTGGCCTCGGCGTTCTCCACGAAGCTACGGCATTTTTCATGTTCATCTGCCAAGGCCTTTAGTTTTTCTGCAGAGAAGGAAGGGTTAGCGCATAAGAAAGCATAAGCGAGCGTAAACAAAAACGCATGAATCGCACAGCTAAAAGCGTACCTTGTACTTCAGTCAGCTGCTGGGAGCTGTCCTTGGCGTTCTTGCTGGCTGCCTCCGCAGCTGCCTTTTCCTTCTCTAGAGCAGCAATTCGCCTCCTGGCGATGGAGTGGTTCCAGAGAAGATGGCGGTACAGGTTGGTCCGCTTCAGGACGCTATCCTGAGAAGCGAGAAGAAGCAAGTTAGAAAAAGCAGAGTAGATTCAACCCGAGTAGGAGGCTACTCGGAGAGTATCCTCCCACTCGGCTAGAATCTCGGGGACTGGGGGTGATGGTAAGAAAGAAGAAAGGCGAGTAGAAGAGAAGAAAATTCAACTCGGAAAAGGCAAGAAGGACTTACTGCGTAGGACTGCTCGATGTCCTCGGCATTCTTGCGATGCAAGAACATCTTGGCTGCGAGCGTCGCGGTCTCGGTGGAGACGGACATGGATTGCGTCCCAGGTCAACCTTGTTCCAGTCCACGCGCATGTGGTCGATGCCGCCAAGGCTAAGACCGTGCCATTTATCCACGCCGAGAATCTTGCTATCCCATTTGGCGTCGATGAAGCCAATGGTGTCCAGTACCTGCTCAAGGCCTTTGGAGGTTATTGGTTTGTCTTGGACTCCACGAGAAGCGATGTTGATAGACTGGGGTGGTTGGCTTGGATCTGGAGGAGGGGAGTTCACGGCTACAACTTTCCTTCCCCTCTGGATAGCTAAAGCTTTGTCCTTGGGAGGGAAGCCGATTGAGTGCTGTTGGCTAACCTCGATCATGTACTCCGGGTAGCAGGGCTGGCCAGCAGCGCGAGCATCAGCCGAGAGCGCAGCAGGAATCGGGCCGGACTCGTGGATCACGAGCGCTCCGCCTGAGGACGTACTCTGGTCTCTGGCCCGCTTCTTCGTTTGCTCTTTCTCAACCTTCTGCTTCTCGGGATCTTCAGTCGTCTTCCCGTCAGTCTTGGCCTTCGCCTTCTCGGCGACTGCCTTCTCGGCAGCTTGCTTCTCGGCCTTCTTTTGTTCAGCCCTGGCTTTCTTCTGCTCGGCCTTGGTTCTCTCAGCAGCTTCCTTCTCAGCCTTCGCCTTCTCGGCGGCTTCCTTCTCGGCCTTGGCCTTCTCGGCAGCTTCCTTCTCGGATTCCCTTCTGACAACCTCGTCCCTCAGAGCTTCCAAGGCTCGCTGCCTGGTTACTCGCCCGGCGGGAGGGCTGGATGTATCCTTGGTCTTCGACGGCGAGGAGGAGGTTGGCGGTGTAGGGCCTTGCGCAGTTGGCGGTGTAGGGCCTTGCGCAGTTGGAGGTGTAGGGCCTTGCGCAGTTGGTGGGGTAGGGCCTTGCGCAGTTGGTGGCGCCGCAGATCCATCGCCTTGTGCAGCTCCTGGCTGGGCGCTACTCGGTGTCACGCCCGGTTGCACGCTGCTCAATGGATAAGCAGTAGCATCCGTGGCGGTGGTGTCTTCTGCCCGCTGCGCGGCAGCAAGGCTCTCTTGTGCAGCAGCCCCTGTGGCGGGCTGCTCTTGCTCTGCTTCAGGCCGCTCGGCGGCGGTGTTGTCTTGCATCTCGTGATCTTGGTTCTCCTCGGCGTTGCTAGCCGGAGGAGAAGGGGCTCTCTCATCGTGGACGGCAGTGTCCTGTGCTGCTGGTTCTGATGCTGCTCCTTGTGCTGGATTGGCAGCAGCAGCATTGGCGGTGTGGTCCTCATCATCATCGTCCAGGTTGACCAGAGGTACTGGTTTTTCCTTAGTGTGATCGGACGCGAGAGCTGCGTTCGCGTCCATAGGAGGTCTGCAGAGAAAGGGAAACCAGAAATTAGAAGGAATCTGGGAAAAATAGTACCGCGCGAGAAGGGAAACGAACGAGAAGAGGGCTTACGCGGTGGTGCATTTAAGCTCTCGTCTGGTTCTCTTCGCGACCGCCTTCTTCTCGGCGGGTTTCCTCTTCTTGGCAGGAGGCGCTGGTGCTCCGCTACCAGCCCGTTGCGGGTCTCAGGAGCGGCGACGGCCAGGGGCTTGACGACTAGGGGCGCATCGCCCTCGTTCTCGTCTTCGTCCTCGTCGTCCTTGTCCGCGGCAACTTCATCTGGGAATTAAAGAGAAAAGAGGAAAGAATCAGAAACAGCACCCGAGGGATTGGCGCTTCTCGGAAGCAAACAGAATGAAAGTACAGTTACCATCAAAATCCTCGTCGGACCAGGTGCGGAGAGCGTCGCGCTTATCAGGGACGGGGGAGCGAGAGAGGTTGGGCTGCTCCACGGCATCGAAGGAGGGCACATCATCCTCCTCACGGTCAGGAGACCAGTTGCCCTCGAAAACCTCGCAGCTCTCGATTATCTGGCGAGTAAGAACCTGAAAAACAGAGAAGGATCACAAACCAGCCGAGTACCAGGAAGGAACTCTACTCGGATAGGCGTGCAGGTACAAAGCACACAAGGCCTAGGCAATTTACTAAGCATTTTACTCAGATAGGCGTGCAAACACAAAGCATACTAAGCCTACGCATGTTTGCCGAGAGACATTACTCGGAAGGGCGTGCAGGCATAAAGCACATGGAGCCTAAGAAACATTCTTGAGTAGGCTACCCGGCAAGGCGTGCAAACACAAAGCATACTAAGCCTAAGGCAATTCGGCTAGATGTCCTACTCGGAACGCGAGGCAACTGCTAGTTGATGCAAGAAGAAGAAGTTATCTACTCGAAAAATGTATGCAGAGAGCAAAGTAAGGAAGGCGTACCCGCTCAATCGGTTTTGTACGGCTGTACGGGACGAACCCATATTGCCAGTGGTCGCCAAGGCTTGTCGTCAAGATGTTCCTGGCATGCCAGGGGACGTCGATGTTGTCGATCTCGATGGTGGTGGTCCTGGTGCAGTCGCGAGGCCCTCCCATGTAACACATGAGATGGCAGCGCTCCTGCAAGGGCAGTACTCGGCGCTGGATCCAGCAGGCCACCGGGTCGTCGTTCTTGAGACCCTCCGCCTTCAGCCAGCCGAGTCGATTCTCCATCTCGATGGCGTCGTCGTCGTTGACGGGCTTGTCCTTCCAGTACATCCCGATTGGAGCGCGGTTGCACCAAACGGGCAGGTTGATTCTGTCGTTCACCGGGGCTCCTGGCTCGGCGGCAACGTTCCTGACGTAGAGGAACGTCTTCTGCCACAGCTTGACGGAGTCCAGCCCCTTGACGCGGGGGGTGGTTCGTCCCGGACCGCTGCACCATCATGGCGCAGCCGGTGTCGGTGGCGCGGGCGACGCCCGCGGAGTCCTTCTTCCGGTAGATTGCTGGCGCAGGTGGAAATACCTGAGCCACGTCTCCCACGTGGGCCGGATGCCGAGGAAGGCCTCGCAGACCACGGCGTGGTAGGCGAGGAAGACGACGGCGTTGGGCGGAAGGTGGTGCATCTGGATGCCGAAGTGGTTGAGGAATTTCCGCAGGAAATCGGACGCGGGCAATCCGAACCCGCGCTCGAAATGCGCCAGGAAGACGACGCGCTCTCCCTCCCGGGGACGGCACGATTTCGCCGTCCGGCGCCCGGCACTCCACGCCGGGAGGGACTCGCCTGGTATTGACGAGCCAGCGCGCAATCTTCCGCGGTGACGCAGGAGCCGGCCCAGCCTGACTTGGCCATTGTGGTGAGTTGGGAAGGTGGAAGATTTCGAGTGGAGTTGGTTGGTGGATTGAGTCCGCGGCGGCGCGAGAGCTTGCGCGGCGGCGGAGAGCACGGTGGCGGAGAAGAGCAGGAGACGAAGAAGGAATAGTGCAAGGGAAGGGGAAAAGGAAGTTACCGGCGGGGTTTTATATCCCCTCCGCGAGTTTACCGTTACCGTCTTGGTAGTGGGATCGATTGTGGCGTGTGGTGGACCCTGTGGCCGGCTAGAAACGCACACAAGCGCCGGTTGCGCGCGTAATGGCCACAGTTAATCCCCCACCGAATCGTGGCCTATAACTGCACTTGATGGGACATGACGGCCGGTGGGCCCATTGCGTGAAAGCTGGACGCGTGGCAGGTCGTGTCCTGGGCAACCAAACGACAAGGTCGTGGATGCTTGACACGTGTGCAGTTGCTGCGCGAAGGGCTGGATTGTGCTCTGTGCTGCAGAGACTCAATCTGAGAAATTTCTCTAAGTCTTTTACTCGGTTACAGAGTAGAAAGCAAGTGCTACTCGGAAGGGAGGAAACTCAAAGTACTTTCCAGATAGCTACTCGGAGGTTCTACTCGGCATCTTGAGGTTCAAGAGCTGAGATGCAAAGGCTGGTTTTAAGCTGGCAGAGCCTAGTGAACAAGTTCGCAAGACTCAACCAGCTTCGGGGACTGCTGTCGGGGGTTACCCCCGAGTAGGGTAAAGACAGGTGGTAAAGGCCGCTTACAGAAGAGAGGTTTGGTCGAGTAGCCGACTACCAGGTACTCGCTACCGGTCGACTGCTACTCGGTCTCACCTCAAGATGACCAGAAGGAGGTATCAATCAAGTTCTACCCTGACGAGTAAAGGTTTGGCCCGAGTACAATTGGCGGGAACCATTGGCGGGAACCTACTCGGGCCAGAAAGTCAAAGGAGCCGTTCTGACACAGGATCCCGCGTATCCTGGGTCCGTACTTGGCAGCATTCGAACTACTGTTCACGTGGGGACGGCCTGCCTGACAGTGACAGCATGGAAGCAGGCCGTGGCAGGATAAGGGGGGCCTACTCTGTGCCTAGGTACAGTGATACCAGCCTGTCCCCTAGTTTTGCCCAACGACTTTACGGAAGCAGCCAAGGTTAGGAACCAAAGCTGTCAGCGGGTACTCGGAGAAAGGACGGTGTGCACACAATGTCGACACTTGTCTAGATTTGGACGTATCCGGCTGGGCACCGTGTATATAAGGTGCCCCGCCGCCTCCTGCGCGAGGCATGCTCCCATATGCTCCCATATGCTCCCATATGCTCCATATGCTCTCACATGCTCATAAGGAACCCTAGAAACCCTAAGTTCTTGACCTAGCTCTACTCGGAGAAGAGAGAGAGGCTACTCGGTAGTGATACCATTTGTACCGTGGCTACTCGGAGAGACATCATAATACATAGAGAAAGGCAGGAGTAGGGGTTTTACCTCCTCACGAGGGCCCTGAACCTGGGTACATCGTGTTGTTTGTGTTGTGTGGATCTTACCTCACGCGGCTACTCGTCGCGTGATCCCTCTCCGGACACCTCCAGCGTCCATCGTCCCCACATCTTTAGCCATCCCATGGCATCTGCCGTGACACCACCACGACAGTGGCGCCCACCGTGGGGCAACCAGCGGCGCTGGCTGGAGTTTCTGTTCGGACGGGATCTTCATCAGCGGAGCGCGTAGTTTGTGGCCTTGTCCACAGATTCGGCTCCTTCGACTTCGTCACCGACAACGCCGGCTGTTTCGGCGGCATGGCCATGCCCGAGGGCGGCTCGGTGATCTCCTTCGGCTCGCATCTCGTCTACGTCGCCACCGTCGCCAACAGCGCCTACCCCGAGCTGGTGCATGACGCGGAGGATCCCCGCGGTGGTTGCTGCTCGCGGAAGGCCTGCATGCGGCTCCGCATGCTGCGCTGAGGTGATGGTGACGGGCTTGGCGGCGAAACGGCGCAGCCGCTACTGGCGCTGCGGCCGTCGTCGAGGAGGTTGACGACCCGCCTGCTGGTGGCAGGAACCACCGGCCCTACGAGAAGGAGAGCAACTTGCCGCCTTCCACGTCTACGGTCATCCCGCGTCTGCTGCGCGAACCGGCATGCCTACTCCCACCGACATCGAGCTCCTAGCCGCGCGGGAGCAGCTCGAGCGGCAACGCCAGGAGCTGCTTGCCGAGCAGGCGGAGTTGGAGAAGATCAGGCTCGAGCTGAGTCTAGACCAGCTCGAGTACAACAAGGCTCACGGCTTCACGCCGGTCGCCAGGAGGCCCAGCAGAGTGGGCGCTACGCGGCGCAACCTGGGCGCCGAGATGGCGACAGTTGCGGAGGAGCCGCGCAGTCCGCCACCGCGAACACCTTCACAAGGCCAAGTACAGCACACCCGCCAAGACGCTCAGGGCTGCACAGGCCGTAGCTGCCGAGTTGCCGCGCCTAGATGGAGAGGCGCGTCTCAGGCAGCAGGAGAGGCTCAACGAGTTGGTGTTGGAGGCTGCTAGGCAGAACGAGGAATTCCGGAAGGCCAACCCGGGAGCTGGAGCTTCGCAGGTGGTTCACTCGCATGCGGCTAGATCTAACGATCAGGCCTCGTCTCCGCATCCTAGCCGCGAGAAGAGCCGCAGCGGGCGATCGGGTAGAGACAGGCAAATGCAGGTGTATGACCCGGCTGCTGCCGCGAAACAGGTTGCTGTGCCGCAGCAGCCCGGGCAGGAACACAACGCTGCAAGAGCAGGCTCTCAAGCCCAACAAGCTCAAAGCCGTGTCCGAGAAGCCGCGCGTCCGGGTATTTCTCGGCAACCCGCAGCTCAGCCTACTCGGCAGAGGCAGCAGCCGCGCCCAGTGGCACCAGTCGCCAACCCGGTGGAGCAGCCTGCAGCTATGCAGGTGGATAGGTATGATGATGGCTACTCGGCTATGGAGATGGCTGGTTATGACATCCATGACCGTGTTGGTGAGCGCGTGTTGGCGCCTGGAGATGCAAGGCACCAGTTGGACCGTATCAGCTTGTCGGCGCGGCTTGAGAGCACGGGTCCTCCTGGCCCCGAGTGCTTTGGCCCGCGCATCATGAACGAGCCTTCCGTGAAGGGCTTCCAGCTCGCAAGAGGCACCAAGAGCTACAATGGTAGCACCAAGCCCGAAGATTGGCTCAATGATTACGTCACCGCGGTCCACATTGCGGGTGGCAACAGGAGATGGGCAGTGCGGTACGTGCCGCAGATGCTAGAGGGTCCAGCTCGCACTTGGCTCAACAACTTGCCCAAGCATAGCATAAATTGCTGGCTGGATTTCTCGGACGCCTTCGTCAGCAACTTCACCAGCACCTACAAGAGGCCGAATAGGCCACAGCAGCTCTCGGCTTGCAGGCAGCGAGAAGACGAGACGGACCGCGAGTATCTTACTTGGTGGAGCACCTTGAGGAACACCTGTGAGGGTGTGAATGAGGCGCAGGCCATCACTTGGTTTGCGCAGGGTTGCCGACATGGCAGCATGCTTTGGCAAAGATTGCAGAGGGAGATGCCGAACACCCTGGCCGAGACTATCAAGATTGCGGATCAGTACGCACTCGGTGATCCTACTCAGCCACTGATGGACTCCTCTGAGCCGAGAAGAAACTTCAACAGCAGCAAGCGCAATGAGTTCCGCAACAAGCGCCGAGTAGATACTCGGTATGACCCTGAGGAGGTGAATGCAGTGAATGTCGGAGGCGGTGGTGGCCAAAGGCAGAAACCTGCTGGAGCCTACGGGCAGAACCAGAACCAGGGCCAGGGCAACAAGAAACCGTTCCGCACTGCGCAGCCGGGTAGCGGGAACTCCGAGCAGCCGAAGAAGTTTGTCTTCCATGACATGAAGGATGGTCCATGCAGCTTTCACACTCACCACCCCTCAAGGCCTGCGAACCACACTACTCGGCAATGCGAATGGTGGGATGTGATCAAGAGTGATGGCTTGCCTCCTCCTCCTCTGCCAGCCGCAAATGCTACTGTTCAGCCTACTCGCGCGCCCGCAGCTCGGCCGCCAGCGTACCCGAGAAGAGAGAATGTCAACCAGGTGGCTTTAGGAGCCAACCGGAACTTCAACAACGAGAGATACCGCAACAACAACAACAACTACAACCGCAACAACAACAACAGAGGCAACAACAACAATGGCAACAATGGCAACAATGGGGGCAATGGCTCCAACCAGTACCAAGAGCACCATGAGAGCTATATGATCTTCACTTCTGAGGCAGTCGACAAGCAGTCACAGCACAGGCGGGCCATGGAGGTCAATGCAGTGATTCCGGCTGTCCCTCACTACATGTATTGGTGTGACCAGGAGATCAGGTGGACTCGGGCAATCACCCCAAGGTGATGCCCAATCCGGGTACCTATGCCTTGGTGCTGGATCCTACCTTCCTGGGCCCCGAGAAGAATGTGAGATTCAGCAAGGTGCTGATCGACAACGGCAGCAGCATCAACATTGTGTACAAAGACACACTCGAGAAGCTTGGCCTAGCCGAGAACATGATGCTGCCTAGCAAGACACCTTCCATGGCATTGTGCCCGGGATCTCATGCAACCCGATTGGCCGAGTGTGGATTGATGTGTTATTCGGTACTCGGGAGAACTGCCGCACAGAGCGCCTGCAGTTTGAAGTGGTGGATCATCAGAGCCCATATCATGCTCTACTCGGCAGGCCTGCTCTGAGCAAGTTCATGGCCTCTACCCATGTGGCTTACCTGAAGATGAAGATCCCCGGGACCAATGGCATTATCACCATCTCGGGAGATTACAAGAAGTCCATGGAGTGTGCCTCTGCTAGCTCCCAGCTGGCGGAATCAATGGTGATTGCTGCCGAGAAGAAGAAGATGTACGAGGTGGTGGCCATGGCTCAGTCCGCACAAGCTGGCGCACAAGGTGTGCCGAGTACCCAGCATGGTACTGCTTTCCAAGCTGCCAAGGAGACCAAGACAGTCCAGGTTGACCCCGAGTTCCCGAGCGCGTGGCCATCATTGGTGCGGGTTGGCGGAGAAATAGGAAAGCGCGCTCATCCACTTCCTCCGTGAGAATCGGGATGTTTTCGCCTGGACCAATGAAGATCTACCAGGAGTCCCGAGGGAGTTGGTTGAGCACTCTTTGCATGTGCGTCCTGACGCCAAGCCCGTGAAGCAGGCCTTGCGCCGTTTCGGGGATGAGAGAAGGAAGGCCATCGGTGATCAAATCACCAAGCTGCTGATCAGCAACTTCATCATGGAAGTGCTGCACCCGGACTGGTTAGCCAACCCGGTCATGGTCGAGAAGAAAAAGGAGGATCCCAAGGCTGCCACTGCATGGCGCCTGTGCGTCGACTACACCGACTTGAACAAGGCATGCCCCAAGGATCCCTTCCCGCTACCTCGCATCGATCAGGTGATCGATTCCACTGCCGGCTGTGAACTGTTGTCTTTCATAGATGCCTACTCTGGTTTGCACCAGATTGCACTCAACCCTGCTGATCAAATAAAGACTGCTTTCATTACCCCGTACGGGGCTTATTGCTATCGTGTCATGTGTTTTGGCCTGAGGAATGCGGGTGCAACCTATCAGAGATGCATGCAGAAATGCTTGCACGACCAGCTCGGCAAGAATGTGCAGGTGTACGTAGATGACATTGTCATCAAAACGAATAAAACACATACTCTGCTTGCCGACCTGGAGGAAACCTTTGCTAACCTACGCAGGTACAAAATGAAACTGAATCGAGTAGTGCACCTTTGGGTGTACCAGCTGGAAAGCTACTCGGCTTTCTCGTTTCTAGTCGGGGCATTGAAGCCAATCCGTCTAAAGATAAAAGCTATTGAGGGCATGTCTTTGCCGAGATCATTGAAGGATGTGCAGAAGTTCACGGGTTGTCTGGCATCTCTGAGCCGTTTTCTGGGCCGAATGGGCGAGAAGGCTCTGCCTCTATACCAGCTGATGAAGAAAGCGACAAATTTGTCTGGACTCCGCAAGCGGACGTGGCATTCAATGAGCTGAAAGCAATGCTGCTAGCGCTCCCGTCTTGGCTAGTCCGCTACCCAAGGAGCCTATGCTGCTGTATATTGCTGCGACTAACCGAGTAGTCAGCGTGGTGATAGTGGTGGAGCGAGAAGAGGAAGGCAAGAGTGTGCAACGCCCAGTCTATTACCTCAGTGAAGTGCTGTCCAGTTCCAAGCAAAACTATCCGCACTACCAGAAGATGACATATGGTGTGTACCTGGGCGCCAGGAAGCTGAAACATTACTTCCAGGAGCACCCCATCACGGTTGTGAGTTCTGCTCCCATCTCGGATATCATGGGAAACAAGGAGGCGAGTGGCAGAGTAGCCAAGGGCAATTGAGCTAGCCGCGTACGCTCCCGTACACGAGAAGAGAAGCAATCAAGTCTCAGGTCCTGGCGGAATTTCTTGTGGACTGGGCCGAGATGCAGTATGAACCTCCTGCTCCAGTTTCCAACTATTGGAAAATGCACTTTGATGGCTCAAAGGTGAAAGAAGGCCTTGGCTGGCATTGTGCTTACGTCACCCAAGCGGGATCAGCTCAAGTATGTGTTGCAGATTCATTTCAAGGCATCCAACAATGTAGCCGAGTACGAGGCAGTGGTGCATGGTTTGCGAGTAGCAAAGGAGGTTGGTGTGCAGCGCATATGCTAGGTGACTCAGATCTGGTGGTGCAGCAAGTCTCGGGTACCTGGGATGCTTTGGATGCCAACATGGCATCATATCGCTTTCTGGTGCAGTCAATGACTGGGTTTTTCGAAGGCTGTGAGTTCCAGCACATTCATCGAGCAGAGAACGAAGCCGCAGACGAGCTATCCAAGTTGGGATCTTCTCGGCAGTCCATCCCGGCAGGGATTGCCTTGGAGCATTTGAGGAAGCCATCCATCAAGCCTTCCCCTAACTCGGAATCCATCTTTGTTCCTTCTCTGCCAAGTGAAGAATCTGACCCAATGGAGATTGACTGGGAGAGTGCTGCAGGGAACACGGGGACTGCCGTCCTCTACTCGGGGACTGCCTTTCCCTACTCGGGGACTGCCGCTCCCTACTCGGGGACTGTCATTCCCTACTCGGGGACTGCCGCTCCCTACTCGGGGACTGCCGTTCCCTATCCGGGGACTGCCACTCCTTACTCGGGGACTGCCACTCCCTACTCGGGGACTGCCATTCCTTACTCGGGGACTGCCGCCCTCAACCCAGAAGCTGTCACATTCATCAAAGAAGTTCTCGCCAATCGGTCTGGGCTGCAGAGAAGCGCTCTACTCCTCCTGTGCAACCACCAGAGCCTGTCCCAATGGAACTGGACGAACCAGTGTTTCCCATACGGGAGACACCGAGTTGGGCTATGCCCATATTATCCTTTCTAAGGGACGGCACTTTACCTGAAGATGAGGTAACTGCGAGGCAGATTCAGAGAAGGTCCAAGGGCTACACTATAGTCCGAGACGTGCTGCACAAGAGAAGTGCCACTGGTGTGCTGCAACGCTGTGTGAGCCCAGAAGAGGGAGAAGAAATCTTGGTGGAGATACATCAAGGGGAATGTGGGCATCACGCCTCATCTCGGGCTTTGGTCAAGAAAGCTTTTCGGCATGGCTTCTACTGGCTCACTGCACTGCAGCAAGCTGAAGACATTGTGAGGAAGTGCACCGGCTGCCAGATGTTCGCAAGTAAGATTCACATGCCAGCTTCCGAGTTGAAAACAATTCCTATCACATGGCCCTTTGCTGTTTGGTGCTTGGATATGGTTGGTCCTTTCAAGCCGGCTAAAGGCAATATGACACATATCTTGGTCATGGTGGACAAGTTCACCAAGTGGATCGAGGTGAAACCTATTCGGAAGTGCGATGGGGTCACAGCTGTGAAGTTTGTGAAGGATGTGATCATGAGGTACGGCTACCCGCACAGTATCATCACCGACAACGGCACCAACTTTGCAGAGGGGGCAATGGTGCGATTCTGCAGAGATAAGCATATCCGACTAGACGTTGCGTCAGTCGCGCACCCTGCCTCCAATGGGCAAGTTGAGAGAGCAAATGGGATGGTACTGGCAGGCATAAAGCCAAGGCTGATTGAGCCATTGCTGAAAACACCTGGGTGTTGGCTAGAAGAGTTGCCAGCGGTGTTGTGGAGTCTAAGGACTACCCCTAACCGGTCAACCGGCTACACGCCATTCTTCTTGGTATACGGGGCTGAGGCCGTGTTGCCAATAGACTTAGAGCATGACTCCCCCCGAGTAGCCCTACACTGAGGTGGAGGCGAGAGAAGCTCGAGAAGACGACGTTGACCTGCTTGAAGAAGCAAGAGAGCTGACTCTGTCACGTTCGGCTATCTACCAGCAAAACCTGCGGCGTTATCATAGCCGAAAGGTGAACCCAAGGGTTTTCCGAGAAGGAGACATGGTCCTTAGGCTGGTGCAACGCACAGCCGGGATGCACAAGTTGTCTCCTCCATGGGAAGGGCCTTTCATTGTCAGCAAAGCGCTGCACAATGACGCGTACTATCTTGTAGATGTGCGCCCATCGCAGGCGAACAGGGCAGATAAAGCTGGAGAGGAAACCAAGCGTCCCTGGAATGTAGCTCTACTTCGTCGTTTTCATTCGTAAGCAAAGATGTGTATGTATCCTCTTATCCGAGTTGAAATTCCACTCTGCAATCTGAAATCGTTCTCGGGGACTGCCCTCGTCCAAATTTGCTCTAAGTGTTTTTACTCGGCTTGTTCCTTTGTCTATTCGGTTGCTCCACTTCAGAACTCATAAGTGCATTGAGTACTGTGTTTAAACCCATATGCCAACTCTTCGACTCTGCTGCTGTCCGAAACCCGGCTTCATGGCAAGCAAGAGAACAAGCAAAAGGTCAATGAGCACACGAAAATCACTAAGGAAGAAAGAGTGCAGGAACCGAGTAGATTGTCGGTTACTTTTTGTTCCCTGTTTTCGTCTTCTCGGCTAAGTGGTGGGCTGCGTTACCATGATTGTTTCTAGCGGCTAAGTATTTGCAGCCCTGCTCCTTGATTCTTGTGACTCGAATACCAAAAAAGCGACAAGTCGCAGGTAGAGCAGAGATGAAAAGACAGGGTGAATAAGAAATGCTACTCGGGGACTCGCATGGAAACACAACTCGGCGTTAAGCCAGTGTCGTTCAAATTGATTAATGTCAACATAAACAGAGTGGGCATAAAAACTGAGTAGCAAGCAAAACAAAGGTAGTCTATTACGTCTGCTCCCGGCATCCCGGGGATCTGATAAAAGTTCAAGTGAAAAAAGATTGCAGGTTGCTTCAAGTTGAGGAGGCGGTGTTCTCGGCGCTGGCCTTGGCAGCTGTTTCCTCGGCGGCAGTCTTGGCGGTTGCTTCTTCAGTGGCCGCCTTCTCGGCCGCTTCTTCGGTGTTGGTGGCATCTGCCTCCGTCTGGACGGTGGCGGACTCTTCCAACTCGGCATCTTGCTGGGCGGCTGCCTGGTCAGAAGTGGCCGTGGCCACCGAGACGGGTCCTGGAGACGAGGAGGAGCCTGAAGCGTGGCCAGGAGGGGGCACCGTGTCGTCGAGAGCAGCACCTGAGGAGGTGCCGAAGTCGAGGGGCTCGCTGTCGATGTGCGCCCCTTCGTCTTCATCGCTACTCGCGACGACGGTGGCTTTTCCTTTTCCGGCCTTGCCCTTGGGAGATTCGAAGAAGCCGTCAAGGTCTTCGTCTTCGTCATCATCTCCTTCGTCCTCGTACTCGGTGTCGGGTTCGGGGACGCCCTCGATGTAGACCTCCGTCTCGGCGCACTCTGCGACCTCATACGCAATCTGCTTGCGCAAGGCCACGCTCTCGGCATCCATCTCCCACTTGGAATCATTGCGCTTCCCGCGGATGCGCTGCATATCCAGGTTTTCATACCAAGATGCTATGCAGAGAAGCATCACGTCCGCACCAGCACGGGCTCCAGAGGCTCGCCATTTTTTCAGCTCGGCCTTCACGTTCTCCAGCTTGAGGGCGAGATCCCGCATGTTTCTTGGCTGGGGGTCATGAGGCCAGAACAGCCGGTGGAGCTCAAAGCCCGCATGCACCAAGTCAGTTCCGACGCCGGCCAGCTGTTCGAAGTAACCTTTGAGCACCAGCAAGCTGTCCTCGATATCAGCCCTGGTGTCAATTGGCTCACCCAGCGAAAGGCGAACTGCTCGGGCCTTGGCTACCGTAGGCGCAGAGGAAGAATCAAGACGAGGCCAGATATCTGAAATAGCAAGTGGCAAGATCAAAAACCGAGAAGAAAAAAGAAGCCGAGAAGGAACAAGACCGAGAAGAAAAGATGCAATGAAGAGAAAACTTACCGATCAGTTGGCGGCGCAGCTGCTGCAGCTTGGTTTTCCAGGACTCCTCGTTGCCAATGTGCTTTTCCTGGATATCGCGCAGGGTGGTCATCTGAGCGAAGAGATCAGCGTTGGTCTTCTTCAAAGTTTCGCATTAAGACTCGAGGGCCCTTTCCTTGGCTCGGAAAGTGGTCTCGGCCTTGGCCTTCTCGGCGATTGCCTTGTCCCTCTCGGCGCCAATCTTGACGGCATCTTGGAGTGCCTTCTGAAGCTGGAGCTGCAGCTTCTCCATCTCGGTGTGTGGTCCTTCCCCAGAGTAATGGCCTGATCGGATAGCTGTTTCTCCAACTCCGCTGGCTTGACGCAATCTTGGTGTGCCTCAGCAAATGACTTATGATCTTCTGCGAAAAGATATATGAGGTTAGTAAATAAGCAGAGAAGAACCAAATTCAAGGTCACACCGAGTAAACAGCAAACTCACCTTCAAGTCTCTTTATGGTGGCCTCGGCGTTCTCCACGAAGCTACGGCATTTTTCATGTTCATCTGCCAAGGCCTTTAGTTTTTCTGCAGAGAAGGAAGGGTTAGCGCATAAGAAAGCATAAGCGAGCGTAAACAAAAACGCATGAATCGCACAGCTAAAAGCGTACCTTGTACTTCAGTCAGCTGCTGGGAGCTGTCCTTGGCGTTCTTGCTGGCTGCCTCCGCAGCTGCCTTTTCCTTCTCTAGAGCAGCAATTCGCCTCCTGGCGATGGAGTGGTTCCAGAGAAGATGGCGGTACAGGTTGGTCCGCTTCAGGACGCTATCCTGAGAAGCGAGAAGAAGCAAGTTAGAAAAAGCAGAGTAGATTCAACCCGAGTAGGAGGCTACTCGGAGAGTATCCTCCCACTCGGCTAGAATCTCGGGGACTGGGGGTGATGGTAAGAAAGAAGAAAGGCGAGTAGAAGAGAAGAAAATTCAACTCGGAAAAGGCAAGAAGGACTTACTGCGTAGGACTGCTCGATGTCCTCGGCATTCTTGCGATGCAAGAACATCTTGGCTGCGAGCGTCGCGGTCTCGGTGGAGACGGACATGGGATTGCGTCCCAGGTCAACCTTGTTCCAGTCCACGCGCATGTGGTCGATGCCGCCAAGGCTAAGACCGTGCCATTTATCCACGCCGAGAATCTTGCTATCCCATTTGGCGTCGATGAAGCCAATGGTGTCCAGTACCTGCTCAAGGCCTTTGGAGGTTATTGGTTTGTCTTGGACTCCACGAGAAGCGATGTTGATAGACTGGGGTGGTTGGCTTGGATCTGGAGGAGGGGAGTTCACGGCTACAACTTTCCTTCCCCTCTGGATAGCTAAAGCTTTGTCCTTGGGAGGGAAGCCGATTGAGTGCTGTTGGCTAACCTCGATCATGTACTCCGGGTAGCAGGGCTGGCCAGCAGCGCGAGCATCAGCCGAGAGCGCAGCAGGAATCGGGCCGGACTCGTGGATCACGAGCGCTCCGCCTGAGGACGTACTCTGGTCTCTGGCCCGCTTCTTCGTTTCTCTTTCTCAACCTTCTGCTTCTCGGGATCTTCAGTCGTCTTCCCGTCAGTCTTGGCCTTCGCCTTCTCGGCGACTGCCTTCTCGGCAGCTTGCTTCTCGGCCTTCTTTTGTTCAGCCCTGGCTTTCTTCTGCTCGGCCTTGGTTCTCTCAGCAGCTTCCTTCTCAGCCTTCGCCTTCTCGGCGGCTTCCTTCTCGGCCTTGGCCTTCTCGGCAGCTTCCTTCTCGGATTCCCTTCTGACAACCTCGTCCCTCAGAGCTTCCAAGGCTCGCTGCCTGGTTACTCGCCCGGCGGGAGGGCTGGATGTATCCTTGGTCTTCGACGGCGAGGAGGAGGTTGGCGGTGTAGGGCCTTGCGCAGTTGGCGGTGTAGGGCCTTGCGCAGTTGGAGGTGTAGGGCCTTGCGCAGTTGGTGGGGTAGGGCCTTGCGCAGTTGGTGGCGCCGCAGATCCATCGCCTTGTGCAGCTCCTGGCTGGGCGCTACTCGGTGTCACGCCCGGTTGCACGCTGCTCAATGGATAAGCAGTAGCATCCGTGGCGGTGGTGTCTTCTGCCCGCTGCGCGGCAGCAAGGCTCTCTTGTGCAGCAGCCCCTGTGGCGGGCTGCTCTTGCTCTGCTTCAGGCCGCTCGGCGGCGGTGTTGTCTTGCATCTCGTGATCTTGGTTCTCCTCGGCGTTGCTAGCCGGAGGAGAAGGGGCTCTCTCATCGTGGACGGCAGTGTCCTGTGCTGCTGGTTCTGATGCTGCTCCTTGTGCTGGATTGGCAGCAGCAGCATTGGCGGTGTGGTCCTCATCATCATCGTCCAGGTTGACCAGAGGTACTGGTTTTTCCTTAGTGTGATCGGACGCGAGAGCTGCGTTCGCGTCCATAGGAGGTCTGCAGAGAAAGGGAAACCAGAAATTAGAAGGAATCTGGGAAAAATAGTACCGCGCGAGAAGGGAAACGAACGAGAAGAGGGCTTACGCGGTGGTGCATTTAAGCTCTCGTCTGGTTCTCTTCGCGACCGCCTTCTTCTCGGCGGGTTTCCTCTTCTTGGCAGGAGGCGCTGGTGCTCCGCTACCAGCCCGTTTGCGGGTCTCAGGAGCGGCGACGGCCAGGGGCTTGACGACTAGGGGCGCATCGCCCTCGTTCTCGTCTTCGTCCTCGTCGTCCTTGTCCGCGGCAACTTCATCTGGGAATTAAAGAGAAAAGAGGAAAGAATCAGAAACAGCACCCGAGGGATTGGCGCTTCTCGGAAGCAAACAGAATGAAAGTACAGTTACCATCAAAATCCTCGTCGGACCAGGTGCGGAGAGCGTCGCGCTTATCAGGGACGGGGAGAGAGGTTGGGCTGCTCCACGGCATCGAAGGAGGGCACATCATCCTCCTCACGGTCAGGAGACCAGTTGCCCTCGAAAACCTCGCAGCTCTCGATTATCTGGCGAGTAAGAACCTGAAAAACAGAGAAGGATCACAAACCAGCCGAGTACCAGGAAGGAACTCTACTCGGATAGGCGTGCAGGTACAAAGCACACAAGGCCTAGGCAATTTACTAAGCATTTTACTCAGATAGGCGTGCAAACACAAAGCATACTAAGCCTACGCATGTTTGCCGAGAGACATTACTCGGAAGGGCGTGCAGGCATAAAGCACATGGAGCCTAAGAAACATTCTTGAGTAGGCTACCCGGCAAGGCGTGCAAACACAAAGCATACTAAGCCTAAGGCAATTCGGCTAGATGTCCTACTCGGAACGCGAGGCAACTGCTAGTTGATGCAAGAAGAAGAAGTTATCTACTCGAAAAATGTATGCAGAGAGCAAAGTAAGGAAGGCGTACCCGCTCAATCGGTTTTGTACGGCTGTACGGGACGAACCCATATTGCCAGTGGTCGCCAAGGCTTGTCGTCAAGATGTTCCTGGCATGCCAGGGGACGTCGATGTTGTCGATCTCGATGGTGGTGGTCCTGGTGCAGTCGCGAGGCCCTCCCATGTAACACATGAGATGGCAGCGCTCCTGCAAGGGCAGTACTCGGCGCTGGATCCAGCAGGCCACCGGGTCGTCGTTCTTGAGACCCTCCGCCTTCAGCCAGCCGAGTCGATTCTCCATCTCGATGGCGTCGTCGTCGTTGACGGGCTTGTCCTTCCAGTACATCCCGATTGGAGCGCGGTTGCACCAAACGGGCAGGTTGATTCTGTCGTTCACCGGGGGCTCCTGGCTCGGCGGCAACGTTCCTGACGTAGAGGAACGTCTTCTGCCACAGCTTGACGGAGTCCAGCCCCTTGACGCGGGGGGGTTTCGTCCCGGACCGCTGCACCATCATGGCGCAGCCGGTGTCGGTGGCGCGGGCGACGCCCGCGGAGTCCTTCTTCCCGGTAGATTGCTGGCGCAGGTGGAAATACCTGAGCCACGTCTCCCACGTGGGCCGGATGCCGAGGAAGGCCTCGCAGACCACGGCGTGGTAGGCGAGGAAGACGACGGCGTTGGGCGGAAGGTGCATCTGGATGCCGAAGTGGTTGAGGAATTTCCGCAGGAAATCGGACGCGGGCAATCCGAACCCGCGCTCGAAATGCGCCAGGAAGACGACGCGCTCTCCCTCCCGCGGGGACGGCACGATTTCGCCGTCCGGCGCCCGGCACTCCACGCCGGGAGGGACTCGCCTGGTATTGACGAGCCAGGCGCAATCTTCCGCGGTGACGCAGGAGCCGGCCCAGCCTGACTTGGCCATTGTGGTGAGTTGGGAAGGTGGAAGATTTCGAGTGGAGTTGGTTGGTGGATTGAGTCCGCGGCGGCGCGAGAGCTTGCGCGGCGGCGGAGAGCACGGTGGCGGAGAAGAGCAGGAGACGAAGAAGGAATAGTGCAAGGGAAGGGGAAAAGGAAGTTACCGGCGGGGGTATTTATATCCCCTCCGCGAGTTTACCGTTACCGTCTTGGTAGTGGGATCGATTGTGGCGTGTGGTGGACCCTGTGGCCGGCTAGAAACGCACACAAGCGCCGGTTGCGCGCGTAATGGCCACAGTTAATCCCACCACCGAATCGTGGCCTATAACTGCACTTGATGGGACATGACGGCCGGTGGGCCCATTGCGTGAAAGCTGGACGCGTGGCAGGTCGTGTCCTGGGCAACCAAACGACAAGGTCGTGGATGCTTGACACGTGTGCAGTTGCTGCGCGAAGGGCTGGATTGTGCTCTGTGCTGCAGAGACTCAATCTGAGAAATTTCTCTAAGTCTTTTTACTCGGTTACAGAGTAGAAAGCAAGTGCTACTCGGAAGGGAGGAAACTCAAAGTACTTTCCAGATAGCTACTCGGAGGTTCTACTCGGCATCTTGAGGTTCAAGAGCTGAGATGCAAAGGCTGGTTTTAAGCTGGCAGAGCCTAGTGAACAAGTTCGCAAGACTCAACCAGCTTCGGGGACTGCTGTCGGGGGGTTACCCCCGAGTAGGGTAAAGACAGGTGGTAAAGGCCGCTTACAGAAGAGAGGTTTGGTCGAGTAGCCGACTACCAGGTACTCGCTACCCGGTCGACTGCTACTCGGTCTCACCTCAAGATGACCAGAAGGAGGTATCAATCAAGTTCTACCCTGACGAGTAAAGGTTTGGCCCGAGTACAATTGGCGGGAACCATTGGCGGGAACCTACTCGGGCCAGAAAGTCAAAGGAGCCGTTCTGACACAGGATCCCGCGTATCCTGGGTCCGTACTTGGCAGCATTCGAACTACTGTTCACGTGGGGACGGCCTGCCTGACAGTGACAGCATGGAAGCAGGCCGTGGCAGGATAAGGGGGGCCTACTCTGTGCCTAGGTACAGTGATACCAGCCTGTCCCCTAGTTTTGCCCAACGACTTTACGGAAGCAGCCAAGGTTAGGAACCAAAGCTGTCAGCGGGTACTCGGAGAAAGGACGGTGTGCACACTATGTCGACACTTGTCTAGATTTGGACGTATCCGGCTGGGCACCGTGTATATAAGGTGCCCCGCCGCCTCCTGCGCGAGGCATGCTCCCATATGCTCCCATATGCTCCCATATGCTCCCATATGCTCTCACATGCTCATAAGGAACCCTAGAAACCCTAAGTTCTTGACCTAGCTCTACTCGGAGAAGAGAGAGAGGCTACTCGGTAGTGATACCATTTGTACTGTGGCTACTCGGAGAGACATCATAATACATAGAGAAAGGCAGGAGTAGGGGTTTTACCTCCTCACGAGGGCCCTGAACCTGGGTACATCGTGTTGTTTGTGTTGTGTGGATCTTACCTCACGCGGCTACTCGTCGTGATCCCTCCCCGGACACCTCCAGCGTCCATCGTCCCCACATCTTTAGCCATCCCATGGCATCTGCCGTGACACCACCACGACAATGAATTTCTGGTGGACCGGTCCTATCGTGTCGGTACAAATAAACATCTCATCACTCTACTTTGGGGGGGGGGGGTTAGGGTGTCCGCGGGGAGAGGACGAGCGACTGAATAGGTTATGGTTGTGTTGGCTTACCTTCATGCCGATGTCGATGTGGGAGTAGGATTGCAAGTAGACGCGGACGTGCGCCTCCAACACGACATCCCCGCCACCGCCGTCGTGCGGGGCAATCCTCGGTGGTTGCAGGACACGAGTGGTAGTGCTGTTGAGGTGCCATACAACACGACGAGGAAGGAAAGTGGGGAGATGAGAGATTCTAACTGAGATCTTAGGTAGTATTTGTTGAGTTTGATAGACATCAGGGACATCACGCGGGCCGGACGGGCTAGAGGCAAGGATTGAATATCGAAGGCAGGCGAGGTCGGCTATGAGGTCGATGGTGGCAACGTTGTCGTTGTCTCTTGAGTCGGAGGTGAATTACGTCGGCGGAGGAGGAGAGCTAGGGGAGTGCGCGTGCTCTAGACGAAGTTGGAGCGCACGGATAAAGCAATGCATACAAATGTGCGACGAAAGGTCGAGCAAAACGCCTTGGAGGTACAAAACGGGAGGTTGCTCATAGTAGAGTTTTTTTTTGGTAGAGTGGAGAAATATTGCAACCTCTAGGCCTCGTGCAATCAATCAGTGGGTTGCTGGGCTAGCCCATGCTGGTAAAGGGATTAGCACAATACTTTTTTCACTGGGCCACTTGCAATCATGGGCTGCTGGGTTAACCCACCAAGTTGGTGGGTTTGCTCATGCTGGTTCGATTTGCAAAAGGTCCAACTAAAATAGAAAGTAAAGCTTCAAAATAAAATATAACTATTCATATTTACACACTTACTATTAAAATGCTAAGAAGTGTGTCTTATAAAAGTGGACGGAGGGAGTAGTCCATTTTACGATTGAGTGCATGTACGCCATGGTAAGTTAGGACTAATGACTACTCCCTCCGTTCCAAAATACAGTCTCTGTCCTGAAGTCCTACATTATTAGTTGTAATAGATTTTTTAAATTTACATTTATCTAGTATTTTAGTGTATAGATATATCTATATTTTGAAAAAAATTTACGATACCTAATTTGAGGCGGAGGAAGTAGATGATTTTAATTTGTCCAAATATAAATTTATATAGGCATATAAATTTATATAGGCATGTTTTAGTGTCTGTATATATTTATATTTGGACAAATTAAAGTTATGTATTTTGAAACGGAGGAAGTATTTTGGAGCATCAGGACCGACCTAGTGGTTTTGAGCCGATCGGTATTACCAACAAATATAACAATACAACGTTGAAAGATCATCTTCCGTTTTGATAATTGATGACGACACAATTTAAGGACTAATCGATGTTTAAGTATATGCAGGGTCCATCTGCATCACTCGCGTAGTGCCCCAAATCCCCTAAAATAGCCATAAGGGCACTGCGGCGTTTTTCGAAGGCAAAGAGCTCAAAAAGCCAAGTCTGGGAAGTGGTTTCCCAGGTGGCGGTAGTACCGGTGAAACCACCGGTAGTACCGCTCCCTAGTACTTACCAGCATAGCCCAGGCGGGGGCATTCGGTGGTGGTACCTCCGCCAAATTGCCCTCCGGGTGGCACACCGCGGAGGCTACCGCGGAACCCATCGGTAGTACTGGTGGGCGGTACCTCCGATGATAGAACCGGTACCTCCGCTACTTTGTCAGGATCTCAGGGAGCAGATAGCCACTAGTGGCGGTACCAGTGGTGGGTCCGCTATTTAGGTGCTCCGTTGGCACATCGCGGAGGTCAGGGCGGAGGCGACCGGTAGTACCGGTGGGCGGTACCTTTGGTGTTTGCACCGGTACCACCGGTACTGCGGAACCAGCTACGAAGGAGAGAGCCACTCTGGCTCTGGATAAGAAGCTCCACCGGTAGTACCGGTGGGAACACCGGTACTACCGGTGCTGCGAGAAAAGGCCCAACGGCCAGATTTGGGAAGGGGTATTTAATACCCTTCCCCCTCCTCATAAATGTTCAAGCTTTACACTCTCTCTCCTTTAGCCATGAATGTGAACTTCAACTCCTATATCTCCCTCTCCAACCATTTAAACACTCCGTAACTTTGTGGATAGTTAGAGGAGACCTAGATCCGTGATTCCACCAAAGGAATTGCAAATCCATCCACCACATCCTAGTATATCTAGAATCCTACTTGGGGCCAAGAAAACCTAGTAGAACTTGTGCTTGGATCTTCCACCTTGTTGCAAGAAGTTTCAGATTGATTGAGAGCCTCCATCCATCCTGTGGAGACGCCTCAACCTTGTGTAGCGGTTTGGTCAACGCCTTCAAGTCAACCTCATAGTGGAAACGAAAATCTCCCTCACCAGAGAAGCTCAAGGAGAATAAGGTGCGCAGATCCATGCTATTGAGGAGCTCCTAGGTGGCTCCCCACCTCTCCAACGTAGACGTACTTCCCTTGGGAAGGAACTATGGGAAACATATCCCTGTCTCCTTGTTTAGACTTGTGGTTTATCTCGTTACCTTACATATTACTTCCGTTGCGTATTGTGTTTTCGTATCACATAGGTTGTTCACCTAGTTGCACATCTAGACGACCTTGTATTACTTGTTTAGACCAAACTAAAAAGGAAAAGAAAATGGTAGTCAACAACTTCCTCTCTAGCCATATTGCACTTTCAAACGTCTTGGCTTTTTCGAAAGTGAAAATAAAACACCATGTTAAAAATACGCAAGTTGTATACAAGGGCAAGACAAGCTTATAAAGACAAAACTATGTTTTGTTCGCAAAAAAAGAGACAAAACTATGTTTTTCTCCAAGTTCCCCGGTAGGAGTAGTAGCATATTGATATGTGTCTGGGAGAAAAGGTAAACTTGGGTCTAGGAAAATGATTTCACTCCACCGTTTAGACACACCTAGCAAGACCCACCAAACAGAAGTCTTGCCGCTTTTTCACCGAGCAACTTCTCCTCCACCAATAGGAGTGGTTGAATTTTGTAATCACCAGACATATGTGCCTTGAAGTCTCACGTCTAGGGATCTTTTTCTTAGACAATACTTTTTTTTTACATACTCCAATGATTAAAAATATGTCTAGGGATTCTTAGATTTATTTATTTTAAACGAGAATACCTAGCCTCCGGATCTAGTCGATGCATACTTTTTTTTATGAAAATAACAAAAGTATCTGAGAGCAGTAGGCACATCCTAAATACAGTTTACTGATCAGTGAGCGTGGCTACATGAATCAGCCATAAATAATGATGAAAAGGCAA